>JAOTRS010039057.1:0-10028 GCA_028565755.1 Dinotopterus cunningtoni
TATAAAAACATTCCTTTAATTTTTTTCCTCAGGCTGCTTCTTCTTTTCTTCTTCGCTTGTTTCACATGCATTAGTTCATCTCTCTCTGTGTGTCTCTGTGTCGTCTCTGCACCTGCAGGTCTTGCTGATACACACACAGTGGCTCTCTTGGAAAGCCCTGATTGCTATTCTGCTGAGGGGCTAGCTCAGTGGACGAACCATTTTAGCCCAGTTCTGAGCGGCGGTTCTGTTCGGGTCGAACCGCAGTGGAGACGTGGAAGATGAAGAAGGAGAGACAGCCAAGATAGACTAGCATAGAACATATTAAGGTGGAGGAAAATAAGCGGCTGTGTCACGTCAATGTGTGCAATGTCGCGGTGTGATTGACTAGGGGCTGTGGACCGATTGATGATAAAAAAAAAAATAAAAAAAAATTACATTCATTGAAGTGTTTTAAATGTTGAATAGTGAGCCAGGTCTGACTCATCCTTTTAAAGTTCCCAGAATGCAATGCAGCTAGCTAATGAGCTGCCTTTGACAGGGGTATTAGCATGTAAGTTGCTAGTTCACTGGATCAGAGTTTGTATGATTATTTATATGACAAATATTATTTTCATTGGCAGTAATAACATTTTTATAAAAATTTTTTTAAAAATGTCATAAGCCATGAACACTATATTTGTTTTTAATACTATATATTATTTATTATACTTCTCAATGTTATCGGTCGAAGCATGGGGGGAAAGTAGTACGGTCTGCAGTAGCGGGGAGAGAGCAGCTGCCTGCCAAAACCCACATTCAAACCCGAGGATTTTTATCAAGAAAACACATCTGATAACATTATACTATCTTTAACAACACTTTGCCTCCTAAGTCGTCCCGAATCGCCTCTGAACGGTCCGTACTGTTTTATCTACGGCTAACGTGAGCTACAAAGCTAACTAGCTTCTAACACAAGGCTAAATCCCAAAATCCTCTCTGGATCAAGGGAACTACTTGGTGTGTGGAACAAAGGACTGTACACCCTACATAGCACACACTAGCTTTTCATCTTACTCTATTTCGAATTCATCTCCCGAACCTGGAAGTTAGCTGATATGAGTGGACTGTATTTTTATCTGTTAGTCACACTAACTGTCATTTGCCAGTTCGACGTCAGTTCCGTGGTAGGACGTGCTTTTGGAGCAAAATAACTGGTTAAATAAATAAACAAATAAGAATCTTTTGTATAAAAGTCATATACTTGAGGTCGTACAGTTAGACTGAATATCAGCATGGCTGGAATGCCTTCAAAGCTTCCCTGTGCTGATATTCAGCACAACAGCCCTCCCTCTTGTGTTTCATTATCTAAATTTTAAATATAGTCATATTGTTTATAATATTATACAGTATACAGTAGTTATTGGTAAAGAGTGAGTCTAAAGAGTTTGCCTTTCTTTACTCTTTACTCTGACTGCTCAGTTTGTGCTCTTGGTATTCTATGCACTTCCCCTTTTATGGAGTTTTGTGGGCGTTACTAAATACAAACGAGCAGTATCTGATAACATTATACTATCTTGTACACGATTTACTGTACCAACTTTACTAAAGTCTGCAAATCATTTTAACCAAGCGCGGATGTTTCCTATAAACTGTGTAGGCACTGCAGCTACATAAACAGATAGACTTGTAACACAATCCCTTCTTTCCTCCACTGTATGCTTTAGTGAGGTCAGACTTGAGGCCTGTACTGAAACCAGGCTGCTTTTTCGCTCATATCATTGTCTTTTTCATTATTAGTATTATTTTATGGTACGATTCCTGACTTGTAAACTCACAGGACCAGACATGGTGCAGTCTCTTATCTCGGTTACGGTGAACTGAGATGCTTTGTTACTGCACACACACAAACACACAGTATACAGTTAGAGTCTGTTATGTCTGAGCAGAAGGGGTATGGACAGTAATCAGTGCATCAAGATGTCTCTGGTTCCTTAAGACTTCCCGAGATCAGGGTGATTGTGGAAGTAGAGGCAAAAACTGTATAGTGGCTGCTGGGCTTGAAGATAAAGTGGATAAATTTTGCGAACTGAATATAAAAAAATGAATAAATAATAAAAGTCAGATTTTTTTTTTTCATATATTAAATGACATAATATTTTTTACATTTTGGTTAAAATACAAGGGTTGAAATCTAATGGTGCAATAGCATTAATGTTTTTTGTGTTGTCTTGTTAGTACACTGAGTAGAATGACGGCATCTGATTAATCATGTAATTAGAAAGTCAGAGTCGGATCAACAATTGTGTTTTGATATAATTAATAGTTAATAGAAACATTTCAATTCAATAACATCATAATTCCATGCAGAAGGCAAAAAAAAAAAATTACAAACAGAAACCCTTTGAGGTCGCCGATCATGCCCAAGAGAACGCCGCACATCAATCAATCAATCAATCCATAAATTAATCAATAATGTCAGTGAACTGGCAACTTTGTATGCTTTATTTAACAAGGATCAGTCTAAATGTATCCGAACTCTGGTAGTAGAATTCATTTCAATTAACTTGAAATGAATTTTTCGACATAATCTCCTTGCTTTTCAGTACACTTTGTCCATCTGTCAACAAGATTTCATATTCCCTCATTAAAAAAGGTTTAAGTCTGAGCTGCGAGCCAAGAATGCACTGCTGTCTTCACTTCTTCACCAGAAGTGAATCTTCGTCCTCGTAGGGCTGCTTTCAGGGGAACAAACAAGTGAAAGTCTGATATAGCGAGATCAGGACTATATGGAGGAGTGTAGACAGTGTGGGCAGAAGTGTAGACTTCAGCTTTTTAATAAGTGTCTCACTATAACGTGCACTGTTGATCACTGAACCATTTTACATGATAACGTTCCAATACTTCTGGTCCTCGAGAATCCCAGAAAACTGGAAGCATCGATGAATTTCCCAGCTGAATGTTGACTTTTGGACTTTTTCTCGGGGCAGTGATCAAGGATGTTTCCGTTCCATACTTCCATACTGCTGTTTACTCTCAGACTCATAGTGATGAATCCACGTCTCGTCACCAGTAATGATTCTCTTTAGGAAACTTTCACCTTCCTTAGGGTATCGGTCCAAAATTAATTTACAGATATACAAACACTTCCTCCATACTGCGCACAAAGTCTCTGATAAATATCAGCACCAGGTACATCCTTAGACACATTGACAGCGCAGCCAATTGAAGTTTTAATATAACCGGAGTTATTTATGAATTTTTTGACTCATCCGCATATATACAGTATTTATTTGACTAATAATATCAACTTCAGTAATTGTACCTAATCTCATTCTCATCTTTAAACAAATAATACACTGTTAATTTGTTTTTTAATATATTGTTTTTTTAAACCCTAAATCATTTCCAATGTTTATATGAACTGTATATAGATATATAATTTTGTATATCATATACAGTTATGTTTTATCAAAATCATACAGTAATATGAAGAGCGAAAACAGCTCTACAAAAGGGCAGCTGACATGCAGCCATTAGGGTCTGTGTGAAAGCACAAGCCGTTAAGTCGGTCCACAAATGAATCTTAGAGACGGCACACACGAGACGCGGTGTGTCAGACGTCCTTTCTGGCCACAGAATATTAAAGGTTGCAATTTTCCAACAGCAAAACACACATCGACATTAAATACATCGACACAACGCTTGACAGAGCAGGATGAAGTCACTGGAATGAGAGTCAAGAGTCAAGGGTTTTGTGTGTGAAGCGCTTCGAGGTTTAGCGTGAAGCACAAAGCAGGCTGGGGAAAAGGTCATGTCCCGTGCCAGCTTTTCCTGTAAAAGTAGGCGAGTTGTTGGGCGTGTAATGCTAAAAACAGGACGGGATCTTAAACGAGCCATGTTTAAAACAGAAATGATTACTGGAGATTTCTGATTTCCAGAGAACTCTTCCTGCTATTAAATGATATTAAAAGGAAACTGATTAAAATATAGTTCTGGATGTCTTATGGAAATTAAAATTTCAATACCGTATTACAGATTTAGATTGGGTTTTGCTCAATGCTTATTCTTCTAAGAATGTTCCATTTCCATTATTTGACTAATACACAATATGGTCAAAAGTATGTGGACACACGAGATCTCATACCCGGCAAATTCAGAAGCTCACTCTTGTACAGAATGTCTTTCTACAATTTCCTTTTAGTGGAACTAACAGGCCCAAACCTGTTCCAGCGTGACCATGTTGTTGTGCACGACGAGAGCTCCGTAAAGTCATTGTGTGTTGGGAGATCTCGAGAGCCCTGTCCTCAACTCTGCAGACCGCACCGAGTCGACCAAGTCTCACAAATTTCAAAATCCTTCCCAGAAGACAGCTTATTATTATAACTCTACTATAAATCTTAAATCGACATGCACGTTTGGGTGTGACCTTCGAGTGTCCACATACTTTTGGCCAAACAGTCACGTACGACATTTAAACTGTCGTCCATCCCATCTAAAATGGGTTTATTTTATCTTTAGACCACGTACAGCTCTAAACCCTAGGTGACCAGGACAGTCCATTAGGATCGCACTGACGCAGTGAGGTAGAAACGTACCTTAATGTGCTCATTTAGAGAAATAACACCGTCTGTGTTTAAATCCAGGCATCTAAAAGTACTACATTAAAGTTGATTTATAATATCATAAATCTTCCAGTACACACAGACTAGGAGCAGAAGTCTACAGTAGCTCTCTAACTCTGAGGTGCAACACCTCCCTCTATGGTCCAGTTTTATAAATGCAGTATCTCACAGGGGACCGTTTAAAAGCTTTAGGGTCGCCTTCACAAGATAACCTCACCAGCATAATTTTTTTTACAGTTTTTGCCTTGACAGGAAAACAAAAAGATCCCCATGCTGACCTCACAGACACACACACAGCCGCATTAATTAAAGCTCTGCTTTGCTTCACTATGGTGGCTTATGAGCAGGGCCAAATCTCTGGACTCTGTAATATCCTGTGCGGGATTACACTCAGGCAACACGCCTCGTTTTTTCACAATCACGCTCCTCTACGAAAGCATCTTGCAGCAAAGATGGAGGAAAGATAATTCAGGAGGTCTAGATCTGACTCGGAAAGCATTACCCGAGTAAAGACGTGCTTAGGATTTTTCACGGCAAGTCTGTATAGGTCTCACGGAGCCAAGTTCACATACAGATCCATGCGGACCGGCAGGGTCAGCCAAGCAGATGCTTAATGTTCTCAGATCACTGCTTTCCACTCACAACAAACAACTCTCACCATAGAGATTAATCCACAGGAGAGGTCACGGTATGGACCGCAGACATCTTTCACACACTACAGCCTATTACTTTACCTATGGTGAAGTAAGGAGAAGCACACGGCTTTACAAACTTATGACACACTCTTGATTTTGGGGCTGGAAAAACCGCCCACACACATTTGTACACACTCCCATCTCTTACATACTTGGAAATTGTAATTCGGACTGCTGGAATTTCCCTTGACTTATAGCCTACAAGATTCTGCTTAGCAAAGCACGGTGTACGCTGAGACACAAGGACGCGTGTCCAAAACCACGTCAGAATCCCATTACAACATGAAGTCTATAACATGAAGTCAGCAGTTACCCCTCGCCTCCTCCAGTGAACAAGCCAACATACCGTATATTAAAAAAGTACTTTAAAGAAATACTCCGGCTTTAGTAAGACAGATCTCTGTCTAACAATTCTGTAACATACAGTATGTCTGATTACTAAGGACAAGGAAGAGTAATGACCATCAACAACTGTAAAATATGGATGCAAGACGTCTTGTTCGAAGGCTCTGGGAAGGTACTGGAGTGATGAACCAAATGGTAGTGAATTGGACTTTTGATGATGATGATGATGATGATGCATTATCTATACCATTTATCCTGTGTAGGGTCGGAGGAGGCCTGGAGTCTATCCCAGGGGACTCGGAACTCGAGGTAGGGGACGCCCTGGATGGGCAATTCGGAAATGCCAATCTGACTGCTTTGCTTGTTTCTGGACTGTGGGAGGAAACCCACCAAGCAGACATTACACTTACATTCAGTTAAAATACAAGGGTTGAAATCTCATGGTGCAATAGCATAAATTTTTTTTGTGTTGTCTTGTTAGTACACTGTTGAGTAGAATGACGGCATCTGATTAATTATGTAATTAGGAAGTGAGAGCCGGATCAACAATTGTGTTTTGATATCCAGTTCATTTCATTACAAAAACATCATGATTCCATGTAGAAGGCAACAAGAATTTACCAACAGTAACCTTTTGAGGTCGCTTAACATCCCCAAGAGACACGTCAATCAATCAATCAATCAATCAACTAATAATGTCAGTGGACTCACCAAACATTGGGCAGATGCCCTTATACAGAGCGACCTACATTTTTTATCTCATTATACATCTGAGTAGTTGAGGGTTAAGGGCCTCACCCAACAGGGGCAACTTGGTGGTTGTGGGGTTTGAACCTGGAACCTTCTGAACCATAATCCAATGCCTGAACTACCCCGGACCCCCGGACACAAAGCGGCTGTGAGATTCGAACCCTCACAAATTAAGATCTAAGGCGTCATTACTAACTACTTTGCCGCCTGTTTTTTTCTTTTCTTTTCCTTGTGTTTGAACATCTGGAGCCCAAAATGTACTCTAAATCAAAACAGCGCCACCTGTAATTTGCCACCTGCTGACAATTTAAACTCTGAGGGCTTAGAGTATATTTAGAGTGAGCCTCTCGTACCAAAGCTGCGTTCATTCTGATTTTAGATTTCCGACCGTACAGTAAGCGTACACCTTCTATACAATCACCTCCCTGAAAGGATGATCCAAGTGAATCCAATCGATTTATGTTTAAGCTTACTATTCCTTTAAGTGTGCTCTAAATCGTAATGATAGGAAAGAGAAAGTCGGAAAAAAAAAAGATCGCAGCATTAGCAGTGGTATACCTCATCAAACAACTTTTTAACTAGACTCTGTTAGGGACAGTTTCTCTACTCACAATATTCACACACACACAAATCCGTCTGAAAAGAGAGATGGAGAGAATTGTGGGAAACGGATGAGAAGAGCAGCAGGTGAGAAATTGAGTTAAGCCAAGCGCAGAGAGACGGAGAGAGAGAGAGAGAGAGAGAGGGAGAGGGAGAGAAGCTCGAGGCTGTTGGCAGTGCACTGGGGTTGTATGAAACACGTCTGCGAATGGTGAGTTATGAGTTATGAGGGCACAAAGCTTTATGCTCCAACACACACACACACAAACACAGCAGGAGCAGCATATGCAAGCCCACTGGCATCATCTGGGCATCCATGCCGCCTGACCAAATGTCACGATAGTGGTACACACACACACACACACACACACTAATTTTCTATGTACAGCTGTTTGCTGCAGGTGTGTGGATTAATTCATAAGTTGAATCCAGTGTGTAAACTCTGCCATATGTCTATGTGTATAAGAGCATGGGATCTCGTGTGTGTGAGAAACCCTTATAAATGTTACACAATCCAGGACACACACACACACAAAGAGGATTTTATTCAATGACAAGCAAAAGGTGCTTGTCTGGTGTGAGCTGTCAATCACAGAGACACTAGCCAATCATGTGCATCTCTCTAACCCTGGGTATGTGGAAGACGGCAGACAGCGCAGTCCTCTGAGGCGTCCAACAAACCTCTGGTGTATGAACAGTAAGACACGTACGTCTGGCTTCACGTGTTTAGAAGTGTCTCGGTTTCATTAAAGTGCATTAAGAACACACGTGACTTGATCGGATATCCGGCGTGTTGAACTCTTCCTGTTTCCTGAATTTGTCGTTTCCCACTTTTCTACCCAAACCCCAAAATTGTAAAACATTTGTTCGCGATTTCATCGCCGCGAGACAAATCGCTTCTCCAGACCCAGAGCTATAAAACGTTCACGGGTTTAACGACTTACGGCCAGTGGTTTTAATAATAATATACAGCACTCAGAAACACACAGTACTCGCATAAAACACGCCATGTTTCAGTAACAGCAGCTTTGATGACAGGCTAATGGCATTTCCCCGTGTGTGCGGTTGAGGTCCTACAGGGGCAAACCGGTCCGGGCTTCCGCCGGTGAATATTTTCATCACGATGCTAAAAAAAGAATACGAAAACATTTTGACGGGTGAAATTCGTCTTTGTGCCGGATTAACTCGATTTATTTATTAAACACAATCCCGTCCGTGTGCAGTACAAGTCAGGTTAAGAATGTGTTAAGATGATTTTAATATAATTCAATAATCAATTCCACATTAGAAAAAGTCTTACACATACACTTTCATCCTCATGAAGAAATCCAGATATTAATATTTCCAATGCTATGCTTTATATCGGGATTTGTTTTAATATTTAAATAATATACAGGACTAAGATAATCCTAAGGCTGAGACGTAACACCTTTTCGATACAAATAACCCCAAATAAAGCTCAATTAATTGTAATTAATTAGTTAAAAAACAGATTAATTTCCACTGGAACTAAACAACAAGTCCTGGTTTCTGTAAACCCAATGAGTGTGGCATTATTAATGTGATATTCATAAAAGTGTGCATCTTTGTGCATCTGTTTCTGGTAGACAAGTAATTCTTAGACAACGTGTTCAAGTCAAACTGGGACTTTTGATTTAATCCCCTGCTACACTAATGCACTTATCCCAGTGTTTCACTAGTGCTTGGACACCATCAAGAAAGTTTTCTTTGCCCGCCAAAGCCGTGATCTGAAACGCTGGCCTCCCAGGAACTCCTTTAACTCCACTAACACCATGTGGAAATGGCTGTAATGTATGATGTGGAAATCAGGACTGTACGGAGGATGTGGCAATAACTCCCAGCCGAGGTTCTGTAATATAAGTGGTGTTGGTGAGTAATTGTGTGTACAGTTCACACAGACAGATGTGGCTCTTGCGCAAGTTAAGATTAAAATGAACACTCAATTATTTGTCACATGTACCTCACAGCATATTGAGAAGATTATTTTTTTCCCCACATATCCCAGTTAGGGAGCTGGGGCCAGAGTGCGGGGTCAGCCAGGATACAGCGCCCCTGGAGCAGATAGGGTTAAGGTTTAGATGCTTTACTGCGGCTGAGAGTCTCGTCACCGTACTGCACCAGAGGTCTTCTGTAAATGTTTTACGTTTTTTCATTGATGAGAAATTTTATCACAAGCCCCGGTTTGACTTGAACGCCCCTCGGAGTTTGAACACGGCCACCCAGGATCATTTTCGGATTATACAGGGTAATTTTCACCGAGAACAACCCTCTGAATCTAGGTTGTTCTTAAAGGAAACGGCTAAAGGAAAGTCAGCAAAGTATTTCTTTGATAAAAATAAAAAATTTTCTCCACGCTCTTCCTATTATAATTTAATCATTGCCAATCATTGTTCTGTACCCCACCATGGTCCTGTCATGCAGAAGCTTCCGACAGCATGGGAGGAGACATGTCAAGGATCTGACTGACTTGGTCACAGGGCAGGAGCAAAGCAGTGTCACTTTTTTTTTTGCATACATGATCTCACAGAGGTGTAGGACTGGCTATTGCCGCTGTGACTGACAGGGGAGTGAGAGTAGGCCCCTCCCCCTTTTTGGCCTCTTAAACTTGTCCGTATTCGTACCATCATCAGAATCGGTAACGTTCTTTTGTTCCGTCAGTGCTTTATGAATTGTGAATCTTTATAAATGATAATGTTCATTTGATCCTACGAGAGAGAGAGAGAGAGAGAGAGAGAGAGGTGCTGGCGTGTGCAGCGTGGTGTCAGACAGGCACCCAGACGGTGTTTGGACTGGGACTGGATCTTGTGTGGTACAGAACAGGCGTGACTGTCAGGGTCATGGCGTCAGGCTAAATACAGTGCTGGCAAAAAACATTTAGAGTACAGAAGGAAAAAAAATCTCTGAACCCTCTCCATTCTGTGTGTGTGTGTGTGTGTGTGTGTGTGTGTGTGTGTGTGTGTGTTTGAAGAAAAAAGTTTTAGTAATAAGCTCATTCCTTATTCAATTCATTTATCACACACACACACACACACAC
>JAOTRS010039097.1:0-10027 GCA_028565755.1 Dinotopterus cunningtoni
TGTGTGTGTGTGTGTGTGTGTGTGTGTGTGTGTGTGTGTGTGTGTGTGTGTGTGTGTGCGTGCGTGTGTGTGTGTGGTAATAAAAGAAGGTGGTCTGGTCTGATGAATCACATTTTCATTTGGACAGCCAAGTGCATTTGTGTGACCTACCAAGGGAAAAGATGGCCCCAGGATGGAATATGAAAAGAAGGTAAACTTGAAGAGGCAGTGTGATAGGGAATGTTCTTCTGGGAAACACAGGGTCTGGGAGTTCATGTGAATGTTGTTTGACAGGTACTACCTAACCTAAACACTGTTGCAGACCAAGTACATCCCTAGATAGCAAGAGTATTTCCTTATGTCAGTAGCTCCTTTCAATAGAATAATGAACCCTGTCACATTGTCACAAATTGTCCAGGAATGGTTTGGTTCAAGGTACTGTCTTTGCCTCTAAAATTCCCCAGATCTCAATCCAATCAAGCATCTGTGGAATGTGCAGGACAAACAAGTTCAATCCATCGAGGCTCCACCTTGCAACTTATGTACGGTATGTGTGTGCCTTGCGATGGATTAGCACCCCATCCAGGGTGTGCCCCACCTTGTTTCCTGGGATAGGCTCAAGTCCCCTCGAAACCCTATATACAGGATAAAGTGTTACATGATGAGTGAGTGACTGAAAGACTCAAATATCCTATTTACACTATTACTCAAACCCTTTGTTATGACACTTACAATTTAGCTCTGGTGCATGATCTGCCATGCCTACTTCGAGTTATTGAAAAGCCTTCCAATTAATGTTGAGGATCAGACACAGTCTCAGTGTCTAAGTCTAGGCTGAAAACTTACTTATTTAGCCAAGCCTTTTGATAGTTTTGTATTAGGTAAAGATGCAGATCTGGGGACACATGGACGTAGAGGATTTTGGTGAACTGTTTGGTTTGTATGCTGTCTTTTTCCATTCTCATTGATCACTCAGGTATGTTCACAGTGGAGTGACGGGTTGATTTACTTCCCAGGGAGCTCTCATATCTGTATTTCCTTCTGGGTTTTCCTTTTAGTTATGCTGTCATAGTTAGTCCTGCTGGAGTCTCTGCTTGCGCTCTGCACTAAATATACATTCACCTTTTATTTATTTGACTTCATAATATAATTATACCAACTCTTCTCCTTTCTCTCTTTCTCTCGCTTTTGGAACGCCTCTGCCCTTCAGACCTTTCTGACTCATCGTAGTGCCCCACTTCTGGTTAAAAAACTAGTCACATGGAGGCCCCGTGGTCTTCTCGGGATGCGTGTGGTGACTGGGGACAGAACTACTTACCCATGAAAATGGTCTTAGACTTGGTTGATGCAGACAGTTGTTCTCTGATAACTTGTGACTGCAGTCCCTCAATAGGAGGATTGAATTTCCCACAAACAGTTTTGTATCTGAGCCTCCAATAACAAAAGTGGACTCTATATTAACTTAAACACCTTTCCTATTATACTGATCATTCAGCCTTCTTACACACAGTATGACTGAAAATCAATCCCTACTATCCATTATCACCCAAATAATAATGGATTTCCTGTTGAGTCCAGTTCCTCTCAAGGTTTTTTCCTATTGCCATCTCAGGGAGTTTTTCCTTACCACCATCGCCCTCAGCTTGCTCATCAGTGACAATCTGATAATTATGATTTACACACATTTTCCCACAGTTTTCAAACTCATTTCCCTTTTTTTATTCTGCAAAGTTGCTCTGCAATAATGACCTTTGTTAAAATAAAAATAAAACTGAATTGAATAGAAAACAAAGCCTTAAGTTTCAGAGAATTATCTGTAGACCTTAAAGAGAAGATTGTGTCAAGACACAGATCTGGGGAAATATACAAAAAAAATTTTTGCAACCTTGAAAGTAGCCAAAAGAACAATATACTCCATCATCCACAAATGGAAGAGATCTGGAATATCCCAGATCTGGCTGCACAGCCAAACTGAGTACTCAGTGACTAAGAGGGGCTTTTGTTAGACAGGTAACAAAAATGAGATCCTGAGTTCCCTTGTGGAGATGGGTGAGTCTTACAGAAGGACAACCATGACTGCAGTATTCCACCAATAAAGCCTTTATATTAGCATGGCTCGACAGAAGCCTTTCCTCACTAAAAGGTACATGACAGCCAACTGGGAGTTCGCCAAAAAGCACCTGAATGACTCTCAGACCATGAAAAACAAAATCCTCTAGTCAAAATGATTTAAAAATTTGGAATCATGAAATTACACACTGCGCATCGCCTTTTTAATATTATTTCTACTGTCAAACAAAGTGGTGGCAGCATCATGCTGTGGGGGAAGTTTCTGCAAATGGGACTAGGGGATTACTATAGTGGAAAAAACAGATGCAGAAAAATAAACAGCTATCCTGAGTGAAAACCTCCGGAGTGCTGAGGATCTCTCCTTTCAACAATACAATGGCCCAAAGCATACTGCCCAGAAAACACAGTTGTGGCTCTATGAAAGTCCTGGAGTAGCCCAGCCAAAGTCTAGACCTGAACCCAATACAGCACGTCTGGAGAGAATGGAAAATGGTCTGTGCGCTTCCAACTGATTGAGTATAAAGCAAAAATGGGAAACACTTCCAAAAGAAATGTTGTACTGATCATGTAGGAACTTTTACAAGCAGAAAAAGTTCTCATTACCTAAGGCTCTCATTGCTGCCACTGACACACTCACTCATTCTCTATTTTTTTAAAAGGTCCTTGAAGGCCTGAAGCCTATCCCATGTGACTTACATGTAGGCTACAACGTGGTGTACACCATTTTTTTTTGGAAAATGGAAAGGGTGCCAGTTCATCACAAGCCACATGCATACTCACACTGTACAGGCAATTTGTAACCAACAAGCAGTCTACTCTGCATGTCTTTGGACATATGAAGTACCTGGAGGAAACCCATCTAGCAGCTGGGCGGTTCTACAGAGGAGACATGCGGTGGTACTGGCCCTTCCAAACATCATTTGGCAATTGTACTGTCAACCTGACAATGTCCAACATCATTGGATCAGAGCGTCGCCAATCACTTATGCGCTCAGAGTGCGGTGAATCACTCATTGGCTTACAGTACCATTAACCACTCATTGGCTTGCGAAGGGGAATCACAGTTCCGCGATTTTCAAAACAAAGAGACGCACACCATGACTTAAATATTGACACGTCACACTGTTTATGGTGTGTATACAATCAATTCTAATTTTTCTAAATATCACCCTAATAGCATGTTTGTTTGACTGCTGAATAGAGATGATTTAGCAGCAGTGCTCACCACTACATAAATAGTAAATAGATAAATGTTACTTTATCATTTGTTTTTAAGAATAAATGTACAAAAATCTTTTCCCAAAGATCAGAAATGATTGAATGAAATTTTCCAACCACCTGGATTTACGGTGCAATTGTGGAGTATTGTGTGTAGAATAATAAAGGAAAAATAAAGTGTGAAACATAAAAAAATGTGGGAAACTTGAAAGGGTCTGCCAACAAAAAGTTTTTATACCTAGTTATCCTGCTGAAAGATGCCACTGCCATCAGGTAATATTTGGTCTGCAACAATTTATGAAAGGTGTTACAGGTCAAAGAAACATTCACATGACTGCCAGGACCCAGGGTTTTTTAGCAGAACATTGCCCAGACCATAACTTTGTGGAAGGTTAAACCTAACGTTCTCTCATTGGTGATGAGGCACTTTAGGCTATGACCCCTTTAGTTAGAAGAGTGTCTAAGTCTTTATGATTGACAACGTCAATCTCAGTCCCGAAGAGTGTAATTGTAAGACTAGAAAATGTACCATGCAGCAACCTTCCCAACTAAACCGCTATTATAAACTGTGTGAGCAATAGTGTACACTGTATATATTAATAAATATTTTATTAAGCTCTCTCCCTAACAAGAAAGCACTGCACTTTTTTAATGAATCTATAAATTATTTTTCCCATTGCCCCATTTCTATTAAAATATAGGAGCAGCCATGTGCAGAGGGGATTAAAAACCAGCAAATGCCTCATCCTGTGCAAAAAGAGGTATGCACTCTCAGTATTGTGGTCCTGCTGAGCACTTCAGCCTACATAATGGAGATTTGCTCTGTCATTCTAAAAGCACATGTGGATTGATCTGCACACATTAACTTTTTTTTTTCTGTTAACCTTCTTATATTTGAAGAAGTTTAAAACTAATTAATTTGTTAAAGCATTACAAAGACATACACTAAGAACAATTCCTCTGCCCATCTTAGTGGAAAAATACTTACAAGCAAGACAATAATTTCTGCCTTATTGTCTTTTAAATAAGGTTCACTTCACTCCGTTTCTGGATTTAAATCTTTTTTCACGCAGAAGTTATTTCCACATGCTTGGTGCTAATGTCTTAATAAGCACTTTGAATGTGTAGGTGTTTTAAACAAGAGCTGGTAAATAGATGTTTTGAAGAATTATTATCAGTTGAGTTCTTTAATATGATGAACCTCCGGAGGTTCTCTGACACATGAAAAAATAATGATTTAACAACAGGCTATTTACATGTACTTAAAGTATGACTGAATTTTTTTCACATTCATATCTTTTCAAGATTAAATGCCACCTATTAAAATTCATCCATACAAACCCTTCACATTTTAAAATAATTTTTGCAAAAGCCATGGCTTTGCTCTCCTGCACTGCTCATCATTGACACGTTCAAATAGCATCAGTAAATTGCTGTCATTAACTAGTCTCCATCTCCTGCTGGAGTTAGACTGAACATGAGCACCGCTTTCACTCGTGCCCTTTTTTTTTACTCTTAGATTATTGGATTCTTTTTTTGATGGTAACTGTTATGACGGTATTGTCTCCTTCACTAATTTGCTCAGTCAGTGTTGAATTCTGCTGTTGTCACTCAAGACAACAAGCCAAAGTGGCAGTATTAGAAAAAGTAGAGAGGACTACACGAACATACTACTCATTTATCATTTTTATTTCACAAAATTCAAGAAAATCAAAGAAAATTCAATCTTGTGTGTGTGTGTGTGAATGTTCTGTTGCTTGTTGTCAACATTCTTATATTTGGTAGAATAATTCTACAAACCTTCACTTTCAGTTGGTTTCCTGTGTGTTGTCAAGCTAAAAAGACTGCAATTCAATGCATAAACCACCGCTTACTCATCTTCTATACCGCTTTATCCTTCAGAGTCGCGAGGGCCTGGAGCCTATCCCAGGATACTTAGGGCACGAGGCAGGAAACACCCTGGACAGGGTGCCAATCCATCGCAGGGCACACACACACATGCCCATTCACACACTACGGTCAATTTGGGAACGCCAATTAGCCTAACCTGCATATCTTTGGATTGTGAGAGGAAACCGGTGTACCCCGAGGAAACCCACCAAGCACGGGGAGAACAAACTCCATGCACACAGAGACGGGAATCAAACCTGGACCCTGGAGGTGCATAAAACCATTTTTACCACAATAAAACATGATTGGCACACAGGTATCATGGTTTAAGCGCTTTCACACATACCTGTTCATACGGAGTTATACAGTATTACAGTTTACTGTAAATACAGAGATAAAGCCGATTGTTATGTTTAATGTACTGAAACACTATCCAGCAACAGAGCCATATGGAGGGGTAACGGAAGAGGAAAAGAGAATGTTGCCAGAGAAGTGGAAAAGGCGATAGTAGACAGCACATCACCAGAGAGATACGTGCAGCAATTATTAATATGTTGGACACAGCCGAACCTGAACTGCTTCTACATGACTTATAATCATGACTAGTGGGAAAAAACAAAACAGAACTAAAAAACAAACACTATTTTTTTTCTTTTACTCAACTATTTCAATGTGTCACTGTGTTCATGTAGGTGGGAAAGGAACAAGTTTGAATATGTTGAAAGCCGACTATGTTCTATTTTTTAGCTAATTGGAAGGCAGATAGTGAATGGTATCACAGACAGAAACATAAACCCACACTTTTATTCTACAGCTATGGAACAAACAAGAAATCACAGCAAAATTATTAGTTTCTCAGGTTTTACAGGTATTTTTTATAGGTGTCAATTGAAGAGTATTCTTTTATTCCATAAACTATTGTCAACACGTCTCCCAAATTCCAAATAAAAATATCATTTACAGCAGGGCATTTATTTATTAGATGCAATATTTGCAGATCTTGAATAATGCAAAGAAAACATGGATATACTTATTTTTATATATAATATTGTACTAATGTATTAATTAAGGAACATTTCAGAAATCAGTATTTGTTTAAATAACCCTGATTTGCCATCACAGCTTCCTTGAGTCTTGGCATGCTCTTCGCCAGTCTTTTATATTACTTGTTGGGTAACTTTGTTGCATAACACTCTTGGCACAAAAATTCAAGCAGCTCAGCTTGTTTAATGGCTTGTTACCATCCATCTAGCTCTTGATCACATTCCAAAGGGTTTTCAGTGGGCACTGAAAGAACTGGAGTTTGGGCTGGCCATGACAGGGTTCTCCTTCACACTTTGATCCACCTGGCTGTGGCATGGAGCATTGTCCTGTTGGAAAAAGCAATCCTCAGATTTGGAGAACATGGTCAAAGCGGAAGGAAGCAAACGTTTTAACATGGTAACCTTGTATGTTGATTCATGCCTTGTTCAGTTGGTAAAAGACACTGTGGCTTGTACAGTATATTTCCAAGTCACCAGGACCAGGTGTTGCCCATACTGTAGCTTAAAACTGGACTCATTAAAGAAGATGACCTTATTACAGTTCTCCGGTTCAATTCCTGTGGTCTTTTGCAAACCTCAGCTTGGACCTTCTTTAATTCTCATTGATGAAAGCTTTGTTTTCTGGCTTTGCACAATTTCAGCCCTGCCTCTAGAACCCTATTTTGAAGCATTCTCACTGTGCACCTAAACCCAGCTTCAGTTTGCCACAGTGTTTGAAGGTTACGTGATGTCATCTTATGGTTGTTGAGTGACAGTCAAAAGAGTTTGTGGTCATTCATGTGAATAGAGATTTGTTTTCACCCTCTGCCAGGCGGTAGCTTTGTTGTCCCCAGTGACAACTGCTTGGCTTTGTTTTTGTGTTCTGCCATCATTTTTTTTTAATTTTACATCTTTGACATTTTAAGTATAAAGGCAATCAGACACTTACTGCATCCCTGTGCTAGTAAAGTAAGGATTGAACCTTTCTTTTTCTCACTCTAAACTTTTCTTTTTAGCTCTTTTGGTATGGACAATGGTTACTTTAAAAATTCCAATTACATTACTAGGTACTGCACTAGCACTGTTTTTGCCATCCAGCTAGTCACATTGTAAAAAGAGAGTGATGACCACATCAGTGTGTTTTTCATACTTTTTCATTAAATATGATTTTATTCAGGTGATCACCTCATCAGTACAATACATCATAAAGGAGAATGAGGTGTGCTGGTGTGCTATAGTATTTAAATTACAAGAGTAGGGGTGCTACATCTAATATTTGCTAGCAGTTCAATACTTGCAAAAGAAAAAATACAGTCATACAGTGCTCCCGATGGCCAGTCTCGGCCAGCATGGAAGTAACCTTGTATCAACATGATTGCTGATAGCATGAACAGTAAACAATTAGCTTTTCTTAACTTTAAATAAGATATGCTGTATATACAGGTACACCATTCCATCAATTAACGTATTAGTCTATAACACTGTCTTGTTTGCCAACAAAAGACAAACATTCTTAGACTGAGGCTTGAATGCACAGGTTGAAAATCCTGCTTTCAACCTAAGACAAATAAAGCATATCTAACTGTTATGTTTGTGGTCTGTGTGTGGTATAATCTTTCTAATCTTTCTAAATTGTTGTGAAAATGCACTGATTGACCAGCCAGTGACTGGAATGATCTGGTTTTCAGCCTGATCTGGCATGACAGGTGACCAGTGGATCAGTGTCAGACATATTTGATTCTGTGCCAGTCAAATTTATGCCCTCAGGCTCCTGAGGGTCCTAACTGGGATTCTAACTCTTCACCCGATGAATGGGAGTTTGAATCCCAGTTGAGACTAGAGCATAGGTTAGGTGTGCTCTAAGCGGGGAGGGGTGGCGTACATGCACTTCACATCAATCATGTCAACACCGGCAAATCATGGGTATCTGAGATCTCAAGCAATTGGAGGTTGGAAGATAGTGCTATCACCAGTTTGTCTTATACCACCCCATAATGATGCATGAGCAGCAGTTCAAAAATACATGGTAAGCTGGTGTTTCGTGTCTTGGCTTTGTACCGCCCTGGTTGGTAGCTGTCGCCTCATTTTTATTTGGATTTAATTTGTGCAAAAAAAAAAAAAAGCTCTATCCAGTAATCTGAAGCATTTTTTTTCTTTTTTTTTTTTTTCTTTGGTTGAGAGAAAATTCTATAACCATACCTTTTTGGGAAAAAGTAAAAGGTATATTATAATGCATGTTTTATTAAGAACTTATACCTGGATGTTATATTAAAGAAATTTCAGGTCAGATGTTTAAAAAAGACAAAATCGGAAATCAGATTTAGCCAAGAAAATTGCAATCGGTGCATCCCTACCCAGACAGAGAAAGCAACATTATACAGTATACAGCAGATTTCTACTTATAAATGTATAATTAACTTAAAAAATCCACTAGTTTTTATCAAATATTAAGCAGAGTGAATTCACACTTGACCAGGTCGAACATAAACTGTATAAGCCAGTACAGGTTTTGAACTGTCAGCTAATATCAGATGCTAAATCCTTGAGCTACACCTGAGAGAAATGTTCTAAGCACCAACATCCACTTTTGTGCTCCCTTACCAGCCGCATCTACTGCAATACATAGCCTGGTTTGGCATTGGTGTATTTGTGGCTTACTTTGTATGAATGTAATATAAATGCTTATGAATGCTTAAGCTGAGACTTGACTGTGCAAGGACAAAATTATAAATATTGTACAGATTGTAATGGCTTTCCTCTCTGGGGAGTGTGTATGTGAAAATGACTTACTTTTTTTGAAAAAAGTGAGCAGAAATGGGATAAAATAAACATTTATTTAGAAATAGAGTATTGAAGCTGCTTTTAGCTTTATTTTATATTTAAACAAAAGCTTGATTTTGTATGGTTTGTTTTTCTAGAAGCAGAAGACCATAATAGTGCTCAGATCATTTTATGCTAACACCATTGTCTTGGTAAAACACTCTGCTGATAAATATCATAATTTAACATGTTTTTGCAAATCACATTTTGTCACAGCTGCGATAAAGTCAAATTACTTTGTGACACATTTGCCATATTTACCAATACTACTGTGTTCCCTCAACATTTTCTTTTTTATTAATGCATACAGCACAATATAAATGATAAAGCCATACAAAAAAAAAACATTATTATGCACAACAACAAAGCAGAACCATCTATGAGTGATACAGCATTAAAATGATAAAAGGCAGAAATGTTGTCTTAGATCTAGTAGTATGTTTTGTTTGGGAGACAACATAAGCCTTGAGGCATTTCCCATGTATCTTCACTTTGCCACAATAATCAGTTTGGCTCAGTCTTTTCCACGTGCTGGGAATACCTCACAATAGTGAGATGTATGTTGAGGCTGACATTGTACATATATCATGTGCAGTTAAAATAGGTTTCTCCCTGGACCTAGACAACATGCTTAATTTAATATCAAGTACAGTTTTAGGTTTTGTAAAAATTTTAGGGTTCAATGTATTAGATGTGGAACTGAATTCAATAACAAGGCAGAACTTCAGGAACAGGGTTGGCAATAATTACTTAGATTTAGATCTACTTGTTTAGGTTTACTACTGTGCATTGGCTCACAAACACCTGATTACGGATAAAACTTTCTATAGCACCACTTAGGTGCCTAGTGAACACTCCGTTGAAGTGACTGTCATTAATCTAAAAGGCATTGCCATCCATTGATAATATGTATGTTTATTAGATGTTTTTTTCAAAAATATCTTATTTTACCTATTAAGCGGAAGCATGTTATAATATTACATGAACATTATGTGCATCCCATGCTTCACATAGCTTGAGAATTGTCC
>JAOTRS010039106.1:0-10026 GCA_028565755.1 Dinotopterus cunningtoni
TTGAATTTGTTATTTTGTTTTGGGTTTTGTTATTTTGTTTTCAGTTTTGTTAATTTGTTTTGCACTTCACGGCCACCGTAGATTTTACCTCCTAGTGCACAACTGCTTTTTTGGGAGTGCCTATTTTTTAGAGCCACTGGTGCCTTTGCCATTCTCTTGCTGTAAGTAAATTCCAGTAGTGGAGTTTTGCTCCAGTATGTACTACAATGTTTAATGGGTGGTGGATCATCCTCTCAGTTCTCTTTAATAATCTTCAACAACCCCTTGGGCTTCTTCCTATATAATTAATTGATGGGGAAAAGACTGTAGAGGCCTGAGGCTTCTCCCAGGCTGAAGAAAATAGTGTTTTCAATAATTTATCCCAGTTACAGCTAAAGTATTTTTGTTTACCATCACTCTTTATTATCTTATTGGTTTGGAAATGGGAAATGGAAATGGATAAACATCAGACATGATAGATAGATAGATAGATAGATAGATAGATAGATAGATAGATAGATAGATAGATAGATACTGCACTTTATTTTAAGAAAAGTAAAATTAAACAAAACATAAGCATGAGTTTATTAATATGAGAAAGCAGAATAGCAAATGGATCACAAATAAAGCACTTGTGAAAGCATTTCAATTTAATGACTTCAGTTAAGTATCAGATAGCAACATTAAACTTAACTGTGCATGTCTTACTACAATGTGCACAAAATCACATGCAAATAATTGTTATAAAACTCAAAAGGGCTGCTCTTTTCACTTAAAAAAAAAGATAAGAAAGAAATACACAATATTTAATAAACTATTAATAATGTATAATAATGTGTGTACTGTATATGGTGGTGTTTACTAAGGAATATGAGGATGTGGTATATTAACATAGGTGAGAATCAGATATCGTCATTGTACAGGAGAATATTTAGACAAATTTTGGCTACCCTCAAAAAATTTGCATATTTTATTGCATAAAATTCCACCAAAAGACTGAACTATTTATTTATAACTTATTTGTTGAACTATTTATTTAAATTTCTATATTTTATCTGTTTTTGGACATCATATATTTTAGCGTGTTTCATTGGCACATCCATAACATATCATCAGCAGTAATTAAGAAGTTGAATGTGATGGTGTGATGAATGTGAATGAAGTGGATGATTTACTGTCTAGGCTTTTGTCTGTGATATAGCAGCAGAAGTAAATAGACCGAGCTCACATCATTTTTATCAAAATAGCCATTAAAATAATGACAGATAAAAAAAAAACTGTACTGTAAGCTTACAATTTTTTTTGTTTCATTTTATATTTTGGTATTCAAAGGAAATACAACAGAAACCTGGTATGATATGAAAAACAAAAGACTAGGTTGAGCTTCATTAACTGCAGCCTGTGGATTGCCTAAGGCTGCCTAGGTGCTCTGACCATGTCTCCTTCTGTCTGCCAGAATACAAAATATTGGCCTTGAACCTTATAGATACTTCAAGTACCTCTGGTATTAGGACATAAGCAGAATGTTTACACGTGTCTAACAGCTACTCAGTGCTTACAGATGTTGGCTTTGACTGGTCAAGTACAGTAAGAGTTTGATTCATCCTAACTAGGTTTACTGCTTATAACTCTGGGCAGGAGGACATCAATAAACCATGCTAAGATATACTGCCATGTACTTCTTCTTGCCCAGTTGATATTTTATTGTAGCCAAACCACCTAGCAGCATGGATGTCAGAGGAAAGCCACCCAGTTATTATTCAGAAATTAAACACAATTTAGAGGATTAAAAAATGGGGAGAAAATTATATTGAAATATCTTAAGAAATTCTATAATCTGACAGTATTTTTTCAAGCTAGGAGCTATTAAACAAACTGTCTAGAAAAGTTCTAGAATAGTCCAGCTTTAATGATCATATATTTGGTTTGCTATGCTATATACTGTAAAGGTAACTAAATTGTTAAGAATTTTTATTGGCTTTTAATCTTAATACTTCCTGAATTTAGCATAAACTTTGACATACGTAGCTTTTTAAGTCCTACAGCTAAATATGTGTGTGCTGGGGAGGGGTGGTAGAATGGGTGGATACTTGGGTTTTCAGAAATCTCCAAGGATATGGCAAGATTTAGCGACTTAAACTGACAATTAAGACATTCTGAGCCGAACTGAGCTCTGTTCTCACTGGGGAGTCAGTCATCAAGGGGGTATATAAGGAGGCTCCATTAACCTCCCAGCATGCATCTGTGCATGACACAGTAATAGGTAAAGCGTATTTGAGGCAGTGTCATTTATTTTCTCCTAATGACATGATCTGACTTTAATCTCTTCTCTTTTTATAACAGCATGTGTTTAACATGGGACAGTCTCTATCTCTCTCTCTCTCTCTCTTTGAAAAGTCTGTCTTTGCTATGACCAAGCCAATGAAAGACAATTCTGATTCTAAGAAGTAACTTCTCTCGATTGTAATGTGTTGAACTCGTACAGTAATAAGAACAGCATGGTGTTGGACTTGAATATGATTTAGGTGTCACAGTGGGCTTGTGTAAAGTTCAGAAAAGACCCTTTTTGTTTTTATTTATTATTTGACACTTACCTGACACTGTGCGCTTCTTCCAAACAAAATGTTTTTTATTTATTTATTTTTTTAATCTTTTTTAAGTTAATATTCCATACTAGGTCACAGAAGCTTTTTTAACTGGTGAAGATGTCTGTCTTCATTTAGTGAGATATTTTTTGACAAAGCATTTATGGCTTTGTCAGAGACACATGATCAGTAACCAAGCTTTATTCAGCCTGGCTCAAAAGAGTCTCATATTATTACTAAAGACTTTAATATCAATTTCATTAGACAGTGACTGAAAAAGAAGATATATTTATTTTGTCAGTTTTTAGAAAAAGTAGATTTTTCTAAGAAGGAAAAGCATTACAAGCTGTTAGAAAATATTTTGTAAAGTGTGGCTTTGAGTGACAAAGGTTAAAAAGCACACATGCAAAATGTTATGTCAAAGCTTTTCTGGTTATATTAGTGTGAATCCTGGATGATTTTGCAAAATTCTATACCTCAATTTTCAACAGTTTTATCACAATGAAAAACGGGTGCAATTGTATTGGTGGTCAAGCACATACAGTATGCACTTGGAACAAGTAAAAAGCAAGTGCTCAGTTTTGTTCCACATAAAATATTTAAAATTATATAGCTAAAAAGCTATTATTAAGCTATTAAGAATAAAAGAAAACTGCAGTTTACAGTGAACTATCAAACACTTTTTTTTCTACCAGTTTCAGTTTCATTTGTTTTTTTTTATATAGAATGCAACATATAACGTCTGATTGGGTCAGAATTGGGTACAGCAGAAACATAACCAGGCTTAACAAACTTAACAGCTCTCTGAACACAATGCAAGTAGCTCATGTCTCTTGTAAACATAGCTATTACATATCTCCTGAGTGCATCATGTGTCTGCCTTATTGTTTAAATATTATTTTCATAATTATTAAAGTACATTATTAAATAAGTGTTAATGCTGAGTGATCTCAGATTACACTCACTGACAACTAATAATCTCAATGGGTTTATGTACATTATTGACCCTATATATAAAATAGTGGCCTTGTGTTGATATAAACCCCAGAAAAAGATGGGGGAAATCATTGAAAAAAATTAATATTGCAATGACTTCAACTTGTTTTATTTATTTATTTATTTATTATTATTATTTTTTTTTTTTCAGGAATATTGGAAAGTCTTTAACGTGTTTTTTTCATGTCTGTCATTACTCTTTATAATTAGAGTAAGTTCTGGGCAATGGTATTGGGCAACAGTCCTTTGGGGTTTTAATGGGGTTTTAGGCACAATCATGACATAAGGCACTTGGGAATTAGTGGTTTTAAGAGACAGATTAACCATGTTTTTTGAAAACCATTCCCAGCTGTTAAGTCCAGCACATTTTTTAAAGTAAGCACAGAAGTTTTTTTTTTTCGCTCATATGCAAATGTGGCATCATATATTGCCATATGCACCTAAATGGTCCTTGATCTGCTGCCTGTAAGTGTCTTTGGGCTTGTTTATGGCTTAAGACATTGGCAAGGCTGAAACATTTTCAAGATTACCAACGGTGGTACTTTCAGATAAGAAACCAGAGGTTTAGTAACAATGATGCAACAAAGGATTAATTTTTAAAGATGTTTATTCAAAGGTTTATCAATGAGTACCAGAGTTATAGTTTGGAGATCAAAACAAAAAACAGACAAAAAATATTTATAAAAATAATAATGAATATATTAATTTTAAGCATTGCTGTTCCTACCTGCATCACCAAACATAAACTATTTAAGCAGTCTTTTAGTTAAAGCAGTAAATTATTATGGTATTTTTTCTCTTTACCAAGAAATGGACCAGCACTTTGTGTACAAGAGACATGAGATGCACACACTGTATGTGGGAAGCTGTTGTAATTTCTATGTCTGATTTTGTTTGCCTCACCCTGGTAAACACTATAATTTTATAAACTATATTATAATCTCATGGGAACATCTCTTGAGTTCTATACACTTAATCAAGCATGAACATACCATATACAGTGCATACCTGTACCATAATAAGGTACAGTCATCAAAATTAAAACTGTAGAGCAGGAGGCTGATGATGCATTGTAAACGGAACTATTTGTTTTTAATGAGCTTCCCTAGTATATGAAATGAAAAGCTTTTTAAGTTTTTTGTTTAACTAAACTCAACACTTTTCTTAATATTTCAATTTGCTGCCACAACTGACATATTGTTGATATTAAATTGTATGTGTAAATTATCATAAATACAACAGTAGACTGATTTATCCATTTAACACAAGGTGGAGTTATAGTGTTTTGCAAAATTACAGAAAAAAAATCATAATGATATAACCAACAATTGTTACAAGATATTTTCACATTTGTGTTTTTTTTTAACACCCATGTGAGTCAAATAAAATATGCACAAACGTTTTAGGTTACTTGACTGTAACTCTGTTCCCTGAAAAAGCGGGAATGAGATGCTGCGTGAAAAAGCTATTGGGATTGTTGAAGCATCCGTGTCAAACACGCCAAAAATTTGGCATATATAACCTCGGTCAGGTGACGTCATTTGATTAGGTGCACCTGGAGGTTATAAATAGGCATGAACAGGAAACATCCTCAGGTCAATTTTTGCCTGAAAGGACATCCAGTCACGCATACAGTGCAGCATTGGAGCGCAGCATGTCGTTCCCGCTTTTGCAGGGAACAGGGTTACAGTCAAGTAACCCTAGACGCTCCCTTTTAAAAGCTACACTCAAATCTGCATGAAAATGCTATTGGAAATGAGAATATCAACGCCGCCGCCCTGAAAAGTATCTGGACCCCCAGGGTTGTGTAGCGTGTGCGCATAATTACCAAAGAGGGCTAGATCTGACTCTGGGATGCTGACTCGAGGACCCATGAGCCCGGAGTAGCATGGACATCCAAACTATAAAATCTGACAAATGTGTGCGGAGAGGACCACCCTGCCACATCACACACTTGCTGCAAGGGGACACCTCTCAGCCATTGACGATGCAAGCCCTCTAGTTGAATGGGACCTAACTCCTAGAGGTGAAGTGTGATCACGCACCTCGTAGGCTAGGACAATAGCATCCTTCACCCAATGTGACATCGTTTGTCTAGTGGCAGCCGCCCCCCGGTTGTGGCCCCATAGCATATAAAAATCCGCTCAGATTTGCGCCACTGGCTAGTGCGGTGGATGCAAATCTGCAGAGCACGTACTGGACACAGTAAGTGAAGTCTTTCCTGCTCTGGAGCATCAAATGGCGGAGGACAGAAGGCTTTGAATACAACTGGGTGCATGGTCGAGAATGGAACTTTCGGAAGATAATTCGGGTGAGGATGCAGAATAGCTTTGACCAGCTCAGGGGCAAAGTCCAGGCAGGATGACAAGACTGACAGAGCCTGCAAATCCCCAATTCTCTTCAGAGAAGTAATGGCCATTAGAAAAACCATTTTAAGGGTCAGAAACCTAACAGGCGCTGACTCTAGAGGTTAGAAAGGGGTATCAACCCTCGAGCACAATAGCTAAGTCCCATGAAGGGACTGTCGTTCTAGTGGTCGGCCTCAACCGTTTAGCTCCATGAATAAAGCGGGCAACTAAAGGGTGCTTTCCCACAGAAACCCCATCAATCAGAACATGGCAAGCCAAAATGGCGGCGCCTACGTTCTAAGAGTGCTAGGACATATGCCCGAGGACAGTTTCTCGTGCAGAAACTCCTGCACTGAAACAATCTGGCAGTGGACTGGGTCTACATGGTTTGCCATACACCAATTTTCAAAACCATTCCATCTGAGGGCATAAGTTCTTCTAGTAGAGGGAGCCCTAGCACAAAGAATGGTTTATATTACATTGGCTGGAAGACCAGCATCTCTTAGTTGTGAAGGTTCCAGTGCTCGGGCCTGGGATGAAATATTGTTCCCTGCGCCTGAGACAGAAGATCCCTCCTGACCGGAATTGCCCATGGTGAGCCATCGAGGAGAGATATTAGATCTGAGAACCACACTCGGCCAACGGGGCGCTATCAATAGGAGGCGAAAACCCCTGCAGCAGAGCTATCGGAGGAATAAAGCATAAAGACGCAGTCTGGGCCGCATGTGGGCCATGGCGTCCAGACCCAGGGGAGCTGGAGGAGTCTGGTGATTTATGTAAGAGACTACCGTAGTGTTGTCCACCCGCACTGGGACATGGTAGCCTCTCAACTGTTGGAGGAAGTATTTCAGGGACTGAAATAAAGCCATCATTTTGAGGCAATTGATGTGCCATGCGAGAAAATGACCTCTCCAGATCCCTTGGGCTGGACGGCCATCTAAGACCGCGCCCCAACCCATAAGGGAAGCGTCTGTCGTTAGCATCTTGCGACAACAACACAGACCTAGAGTGGGACCCAAACTCAGAAATGAGGGTCTGAACCACATAGAAAGGATACGAAACCCCTGGCACGTAACCCTTATTTGCCTCAGGGGATTGTCCCTTGGATGAAATCCCCTGGCTCTCAGCCACAACTAAAAGGGTCTCATGTGCAGAAGGCCCAAGGGTATCACTGTGTATGCAGCTGCCATGAGACCTAGGATTCTCTGAAAGTAACGAACAGTCACTTTCTGGCCTAGCTTAATGTTCTTTAGGGTACTTAGAATGGATTTGATACGTGCAGGAGACAGTTGTGCCTGCATTACGACCCCCAAATGCACTGTCCTCTGAGGAGGAGAGAGAACGCTTTTCTTGAGATGAGCTAGGACGACATCCCGATGTCGAAGTGCTAGCTCCTGAGACTAAGCCAAGATCAGCCAGTCATCTATGTAATTCAAAATACTGAATAAGCTGCATCCATGCATTTTGTATATGTGCGGGGTGTCAAGGCTAGGCCAAATGGAAGGACCCGATACTGGTAAGCTTTGCCCCTGAAAGCGATTTGAGAAACACTCATCTTGAATGTCAACATGTTGAACTTGTATTTTCTGAGATAATGGTTCAACCCGCGAAGATCTAGAATTAGATGCAACCCCCCATTTTTTCTTGGGAACCAAGAAATACCAGCTGTAGTAGCCTGACTGTCTGTCTGGCAGGGGAACATGTTCTATGGCCCCTTTTCCCAGCAAAGTCTGCAATTCTTGTGTCAACAAATGCGCTCGTTTCAGTTTCACGAAAGTGGAGACCACGCCATTGAAACATGGAGGACGATGTGCAAACTGAATTCTATAGCCTCTCTTTGGTCCTTTGACCACAAGGAGGTATACTTGGCAGTAGCTTCCACGCTGCCAATTTTTCTGAAAGCGTCACAAGTTTTGATACTTCGGCTTGATGTTGGGGTGTTAGATGTTTGGTGTCCTGAAACATGGCAGGAGGCGACTGAACACCTAACATTTCGCTGGAGACCACTGTTCCCCGAAACACCAGTGGTGGCGGAGATTGGGCAATGGCCTCCTGAGGGTGCCAGGAAGGAGTTCTTATTCTCTGTTGGAATACTACACGCCCCTCCCTGGGGGGAGACACCCCCACGGTCCTGGGCGCACCAGCCTCAGGCTTGTCATCTAGTTTTAAACATTTGGGGTTTATTTATTTATTTTTTTCATCTTAGCAGAAGCAAGAGAAGAGGTCTCTTCCGCCCGGTCAGAAGAAGCGCCGAAGCGCGCTTGAGAAGTGGACGCAAGAGTCTTCTGATTCGACAAGAGCGCAAGAGAAAAGGGCAAACCTGTCTCATTAGCTTCTGCCAGATCGACACGCAATCACCAGGAGTGGGCCGCGGCTCGCGATTTTCCTTTAAAAAACGCGAGCCGGGCATGAAGCACTCTGATTGAGAGGAGATCACAGTGCTCGCATTCTCCCTCGAGTCCAAGGATAGCGTGCTCTTCCCCCAAACACTCAATGCAGAAAGCATGGCGATCATCATCAAGAAGTCCCTCACATGGAGGTAAACATCTTTTTACTAGCGCCATTTTTACTTACTGCAGCGCAGTATTTCAAAGAAAGGACACACATGCACACACAACGTGGTCCTTGAAGACAAAAAGATCTGAGAATGTTTCCGGTTCATGCCTATTTATAACCTCCAGGTGCACCTAACTGACGGAGGTTATATATGCCAAATTTTTGGCGTGTTTGACACACATGCTTCAACAACCGGTCACGCAAAGAGCGTTCGCAACAGCAGCATTGAGTGTAGCTTTTGAAAGGGAACTAATAAACTTGATTTATTAAGATTTATTATGATGCATCTTCAGAAATATAGAATATTCTAAAGTATATACAGTAGCAGATAATTATTCATGGTAAGACATCTCACAAATATGCTAACACCAATGCTAAGGCATAAGCATCTGAGAGCATGAATTGAGTGCCATTAGCATAGCAGTACTTCCAGGTTGCAAGCCACATTGTGGTTTTCAAAGAGCTCATGAAGAGCTCAGCATGAAATAGGGTTACACAACAGTTGTTTCATATCACATCATGTACAGCTGTGGTTCTGCTGTTGAGTAAAATGAAGTCTCAAGTTTCTCATTTTGTTCTCCTTGTGCCCTACCTGTCAAGAGCCCTACCTATTGGTATGCTGGTCCCACTGCCCTACTCAATTCAACTATATAATACAAAACCTGGACATAAACTTAAAGTGCCACTATTATGCTTTTTTAAATATTTTCTTTCATGCAGTGTGTCATGTAGCTGTGTGTAAACATAAACTATCTGCACTATCCGTGACGCTGACAGTGCACGATAAATGAAGTTTTCGTCTATTAAAAAAAAGAATCGGCTCACATTCGCCTAAACGAGTCGTTAGCAAATCTATTTTTACTCTGTTGCGGATCTATGTCACTCCGTAACATATTTGCATAATGTCCGCCCACGTTCTACGTCACGAACAACTTGCCCGCCCACGTTCTACATCACAAACAACTTGCCCGCCATCTTACAATTAACGTTACCACACTTTTGTTAATGTGACCGAGCATTTTTGCCGGGTTCGCTTAAACTATAAAAAACAAGAGCACATGAAATCCTTTTTAACTGTTTATTCTCCACCATTCACCAAAACTGAACTCTAACACTCGCGAAGTGCACATGCCTATCCACGGCAAGCCCCGAGGGGAAAAATGCAGAAGAGTAAGGGCACGGAGCATGCGCACTTCGCATACACGTGAAGAGTAAGGGAACGGAGCATGCGTACTTCGCGCATCACACACACACACACACACACACACACACACGAAGAGTAAGGGCGCGGAGCATGCGCACTTCGTGCATCACACACGCGCGCGCGCGCGTCAAGACCACGGGAAAATGCATGAGTAGTAATGGTGGACCAGCGCTTCCGTTATTTGTTTGGACGAGAGAGGGAGAGATTGCTGTGGATCATTTTTTTTTCGAAGATTTTTTAACCGGATTATCTTTGACTGGACATATTCCCCGGACTTCTCACCTCCGTCATCGGCCTCTCGGACTTCATTAACCCTGGTGAGACCGAACCATACTCCTCTAACACACATACAATAAAC
>JAOTRS010039188.1:0-10023 GCA_028565755.1 Dinotopterus cunningtoni
TTTAGTTCAGGTTGTAACTCCTTTAATTAAACAAAATGAATTAAAAAAATTATACAATGACTGTGTCCATATTTTCCTCCCCCTTTTGATTTATTTGTTTAAATGTTATGCTATTAATAAACGTTTATAATCTTAACAGTATTTTAAAAGCACAACAGCAGCTCTGGTCAGACATTTGAAACTGCTTAAACTGATTCTAAAACAAGGATTAAAATTTTTATGTATGCACTATCACACTTAAGGTCATGCTGTTGTACTGAATATCAGCATGGGTGTGATGTGGCTGTTGGCACAATGGAGCAGCCCAAGTACTGAAGATATCACAGCCGTGCTGATATTCAGTAGAACAGCACAACCTTGAATGCAGTATTGCTTTTATACAACGGTTCCCAACACTGCTATTTATCAAAAGTTTGATTAGTTTCTTTATTTTACTAGGTGTTTTGCTCCACCAACACAAATAGTACTGCAGCTGGACCGACACTTGACAGTTGCTAAGCAACACGAACAAAGAGCGTATTCATTACAATGTAGTGTTAATCTGGTCAATGTGATTTGTCTACTGGACAAAACTGCTATTCTTATGGAATTCTATCTGTTGATTTAAAAAAAAAAAATCAATTTTGTTCCATCACATGCATTTTTTTTAAGAATTCATTATATATATTAAACTTGATTTAAAAACCAGGAGAGCAGCTGCCTGCCAAAACCCACATTCAAAACCAGTCACAGAAGCACTTTTAACAAAAAAACACAAGTCAAACATTGTCACTTTAAACAACACACTCTTAATCTTCTTAATTATTGCTTCTAAGTCGTTCTGAATTGCCTCTGAACTGTCCATGTTCTGTTCATGGCTAACATGAGCTACAAAGCTAACTAGGCTGAATCCCAAATCTCTCTCTAACTCCTGATCAAGGGCACTACTTGGTGTGTGGAACAAGGGATTTTACACCCTACGATCCATTTCCATTTAATGCTACTGTATTTGGGATTCAACCCCAGAACCTAGAATTTATCTAGAGATCTGATATTCTTAAGTGGAAATATAAAGTAAATCTTTGTAAGTTTCTCAGGACTGTGGTTTTATTCTCCTCACCTTTTGCCTTCTTCATTCGGTGGTTCTCCGGCTTCTCCCTGAAGGACCAGTGCCCTGTATGTTTTACAGTTGTCCCTGCACCCACTTTAAATACTAAACGCCTATTAATTAGTTGGACATTGATTACAGATACTGACTTTAAAAGGAAATCAACAAAACATTTTTAGATAGCATTTAACTGTTTGCAGATTGCTGTATAATTAAGATATGTCTCTTAAACCTTAAGAAGAATCCTGATTCCACCAATCAGTAAGTCAAAAGTTAACAAAAACCACACAGATCTGTCTGTGGTGTTGATTTTGCTTTGAGGGAACGACATCCTAAATTTAAACTGATGAGAATTAGCTGGAGAAGACTATGGAGTGGTTCGAGTCTCCTGTTTTCCATACGAGATCTTGGTTGCTGAAGCTCTTTATAAGAATAAATGTTGGGACGTTGCATAAGAATGTTCCAAAAATGCAACCATGGAAACAATGCACACCGTTTTGTCTACGTTGTTGACTTTCCTCAGTCGAGTGGAAACCTGGCAATAAACAGCAGATTTGTGGCATTAAAGTGACAGCACGTGCTGTAATCAACACTAAAATGAACATGGATATAAAGTGCTGTAAAGAAGGAGTGGTTGCATGTGTACTGTAAAGCACTGTGCTTTATATCAGATTTGCAGTGTTTGACTGACAGCTGTATATACTAATGTATCTACTAATGTATAACAGCCTGTTTTTGTCTGTAAAGACAATAATTTAATAGAATTCGACACCTAGGTTCAAATTGCTGTTAATTTAAATGATTTTGAACTGGGAAAGCTGTGAAATTTTACTCACACTATATTCAAACCTATTTCTGTTTTTTAAACATTTGTTCTGGGTTACTGTACAATGCACTACTTTAAAAGAATAATTTCACAAATTTCTAGACATTTCTCAACAAAAAACATTCTATAATCTTATAAGGCAAACAATTCTACTCCTATATCAGCGTTTTTGTTTCTTGAAAGGAGAAACTTATTGTTCATTAAACTGATGGCGTTTAGAGAGATCAGAAGGTTTACTCGGACAAAACATTTACAGTATTGATGCAGATTTTTTTTATACAGAAAATGTGTGTGGCCAAAGAAACTACTGTACGTCTAAAGTTTATGCAACATGGAAGTGACCGATCTCGTTACCCCAGAAATTTCAAGTTGCTAACTTCAGCCGTTTTGGAGAGAATATTTTTTTCATATGAGCCCCCAAAAATTGACATTTTTCGGCGTTATACTGTCTCACTTCAAACAATAATCATTTAAAATGCTAATTATTCATATTTCTTTAAGAGTATTGATACTAAAATTTGTGTAAGTTTTTAAAAGCATATGACCCGTAAAGATTGTTGCTTAAATTAAAGCATTCCATGCAAAATCAAAGATGTCCCCCTCCAAAACAATCTGTAGTGTCCGTAACCATGGCAAGTTCATGTTGCAATATCTTAACAATTAAGCATTTTAAAATAATACACTTTTCAGCTTCATGTCTTTTCATGTGAAATCTAAATTGGCCAAGTTTCATCTAAATGACAGTTAAGATCGTTGAAAGATTTGAATTCAAAAAAAGTAACCAACACTACGGACATAAAACGGCAAGAAATTATATTTAGCAAACTTTTTTTTTTTTTATCTGATAAAAAATAAAGAAGCATGGCTCAGGAGATGAGTAATAAGTATTACAAAAAAATTGTGTTATATCATCCTATCTGAAAAGTCACTTTTTCACCTAGGTGAAACACTTTAGCACAGATACCAGGTTTTGATCAACTATGAATTCAAATAGAAATATTATGATACATGAATGTGCATGGTGATACACTTTTCAGCATGGTGGTGTTTGAGCACTGTTGTTTCACATCTCCAGGGTTGGAGGTTTGAATCTTGCTTTGGGTCTGTGTGCATGGAGTTTGCATGTTCTCCCTGTCCTTGGTGGGTTTTCTCCCACAGTCCAAGGTGCCCATGGTGTGTTATAGTCTCCTGTGATGGGTTGGCACCCCATTCAGGGTGTACCCCACCTTGTGCCCTAGGTTATGGTTGCAGAATGTGGACACTCTTCAATCATTTACTGTAGATTAGCAGATCTAAAACTGTGGTCCAACACCACCTAGGGTTCTAATGTGATCTAGTGAGGCAAAGTTCAGAAATTGAAACCTACTTTGGAAAATGAATAATAGATAATACTACTGCTGTTTGTTTGTTTAATGTTCAAGTATTAAAACCAGGAATTCTAGCCATGCAGAACCATGATGTTCCTCAGACCAAATGGACTCTGAAACCAGAATGCCGTTATCTGGTCCACTCTGCTCTCGGATTAGTATGAGAATGCAGTTAATCTTAAAAGGAAAAGTGCTGAATGGCAGAGTGAACTCTCCAGGCTTCCTCCTGAACTGAGAAATACTGTAAGTTGTGGATTTGGTGTGTTTGAAGAGAAAGATGTCAGGGAGATCTAAACGTTCAGGCGAGGAGGCAGAAGATTGACGTCGAGCTTCAGGTTCAGAGCGGTGCGCCGGATTTCTTGCCATTTCTGTCATGAATAGACATTAATGATCTGGGAGAGAGAGAGGGAGAGCTGTGGACTGCTGGGTTCTCCGTCTTACAGCTCTGGCTTGATAAGGGAACGACTAAGAACATAAGTCAGATGGTTTTATGATCATGTTCCACAGCGGTAAATGGATAAAAGTACAAAGCAGTGAAAATAACTACAGAAATGCAATTGCCGGGTAATAATTGTGGTGTAGGAGGAATATAACTTTCTTAAAACAGCATGTGTTTAGTCCTTAATTATTACCAAAATGTGGAAGGCTAGTGTATGGCACATTTATCTAACTAATATGAATGATATTAGACTGAACAAATCATTTTTCCCTTGATGAGGTACAGATAATGACATGAGATCTGAGACTTTAGTGGTTGTAGGATATCTATCATTTAACTTTAGAATTTTCAAGCTGGTATAAAATTCTTGTAACATTCAGCATTGTGTGTGTGTGTGTGTGTGTACGAAGTATATTTATGATGTGGGCATGGGGTAGCTCAGTCATTAAGGTGGTGTACTAATGATCAGAAGGTTCCATGTTTGAACCCAAGTTGCCACGATTGGGCCCTTGAGCAAGGCCCTTAACCCCCAACTGCTCATATGTGTATGTTATAAATGTAGACTTAAATCAATTTTTCCCAGTCCCAGTTTGACTTGAACAGCCTTTGGATTTAAAGTTTGAGGCACTAAAATCCGTCTCTGGTACAACTTGACCCGGGAGCTTGCTAGCCCGCTGTGAGTGAAAGCCATAGTGATGTCTGGAGCCTCGTTCCAAAGAGAAGAGTAGAACTGAAGCAGGTTTGTGGATTGACTGACAGCCATGTGAACTTACTCCTGACCCTGGCCTTCTCTGATTGGGTAGAAGGTCAAGTCCCACTCTAAAACTATCAGATGGGAATATCTCTGCTCTTCTGCCAGGTTTGATAAGACCTGTTCATAGAAGACTTTGGCGGCAAGAATAAAACCATACAGTACATACATACAGTACATACAGTATTCATTAATTTATCCTCTGTACCGCTTATCCTGCACAGGGTCATGGAGGGACTGCAAATTTGGAAACACCAATTAACCTAACCATCATGTCTTTGTATTGTGGGTGGAAACTTGCTCACAACCAAGCACGAGGAGAACATGCAAACAGACCCAAGATGAGAATTGAAACTAGACCCTGGAGGTGCAATGCGACAGTGCTAACCACTACACTGTAGTGTACTGTATGTAGTACTATATGTAAACTGTGCCACCAGTTACATATAGTACAGAGCTGTACCTGTTTATAGAGCTCGTGTTTTTTGTCTGTTTTTTTTTTTTTTTTTTTTTTTTTTTTACGTATCAGATTATGGATTCATTGACTAGTTATAGATGTTAGCATGGTGGCCTCACATCTCCAGGGTCCAGGTTCGATTCTCGTCTCGGGTCTGTGTGCATGGAGTTTGCTTGTTCTCCATGTGCTTGGTGGGTTTCCTCTGGGTACTCCAGTTTCCTCCCTCAGTAGAAAGACATGGAGATTAGTTGGCGTTCCCGAATTTTCCATAATATGTGTGTGGGTGTGTGTTTCCTGCGCTATCCAGAGTTTACTCCACCTTGTGCCCATAGTCACCTTGGATATACTCCAGGCCCCTGCGACCCTGTAGAAGATGAAAGAATGAATGAATTCATTGACTAATTAGCATTACCTGCCATGCATTATTCATGAATCTGCCTCATTTATTAACCGTTTATTGTTCAGCTAAAATTTCTACCAGGCCTAGTACCATTAGATACCTTTCAATGCTTAAACATGAACATTTTATTCACGGCTATAAATTAGATCTCAATTCAAAGTCCTAATGTTTTGTGTTGTCGAGGCATTCCACACGAGGACTAATGAGATGATAAACGAGATAACGAGCTCAACATTAGCTGAAGATTTCTGAGCTAATGTTTTTAGCCGTGTCGCTGGTCTCTGGTCTGATGAGTTGCCTTCTGCTAAAATCATTAGCTGCGTGTGAGTTCAGAGAACCTGTAGAAGAACACCAGAAGCTGTCCTGGTTTGGTTACACGAGTGGAGTCTCTGAATTAGAGTTATTTATTCATGCCCTGAACTCTACAGTACATGTGCGGCATTCGTACACTTCAGTTCACTAAACTACTTTGCTAAGTCCACATCCAGACAGCTACCATCTGATGACCCCTGGCTTAGCGTTTTATAAAAGAGTGCAACCCTGTGCCGAGTATTCGGAGTGCATCTCGCTGTGCTCCTTTGGGGAATGCATGGCCTCAGTGGGGTGCTGCCAGAGGCATGGCTCAATCACACCCAAATACAGAAAGTGTTTTTTTTTCCCCTCTAACAGAAAAAAAGAGAGAACACCTACGCTGTGTATGAGCGCTGGGAGCACTGTGGCATTAAATTACTCCAGTTGAAAACCGCTGCATTAGCTTTTGAAATGCTCTTACTACAAAAACCATGTGGAAAAGTTGCAAAAAGTCAGCATAGCTGAGTGAGTTTTTTTTTCTTTCTTTCCTTCTTTCTTTCAGCGGTATCACTGCAGCTCTGTGCACTCGGTTCCTCTGGCAGACCTGAAATCAAAAGAAAGTATCGTCCTAGCTGGTCTCCTCTATTCTGCACACATACACAGCCCTCGCAGAAATGGCTTTTTTATTGCGTGAAAACGGCCTTGGGTGCCGAAAGCAGCCGCATAAATCTGACGAAGAGCGTTTTAAGCTTCTGAGGAGACGTTCCTGTGTCCAGGAGCTTAATTTAACACCTCTAGCTCAGATCGTAACTTGTTTCTTACTCGGTCTCTCTTAATAACTATTACAGTATCTGTATTGTACTATACCTAAACACACTGTATACACTTTTCATTTTTATAGCGCTCAGGCTTTATCTCCTGGAGTGGAAGGCAAGCTGCGTTTTTTCTTAAAGGTGTGCACCAGATTGTTTTGTGTAGGCTGGACAGGAATCAGCAGTGAGATGTTCTACTTTATTATTCTGGCATTTTAATGCACAGTTTAACACTTTTTACACTTTAAATGTTTGGTTTGTTATCTTTAAAGATCTATGTCTTTCAAATGGCGGCACAATGGCATAGTGGTTAGCACTGTCACCTTGCACTTCCAGGGTCTAGGTTTGATTCCCACCTCGGGGTCTGTGTTTGTGGAGTTTGCATGTTCTCCCTATGCTTGGTGGGTTTCCTCCTACAGTCTAAATTTAAGTGTTCCCTGAACTGGTCCTCTAATTGGTGTTCCCAAATTGCTTGTAGTGTGTGAATGCTGACTGTAAAAATGGGAATAAATACAATAGTCCCCGTTGGCCTCCGTGGTGCCTGGTTGGACTACATAGGTTCTTAGATGGATGGATGGGTCATTCAAAAGGGCCAAGTCAGAGTCAGGAGAATAGCGGTAATCTATTTAGCGCTATAGCTATCTGTGAGTTTTTGAATACTAATAAATTGTTGGACTGCAGTGGGGATCTTGAGGATGAGACTCCCTGGTTCTACACCTGGACAATATTTTAATATGCTGGAGTAAACAACACTCACATGAACGAGGCTTCCCATTTTAAGTGTTTCTAATTTGTATGGGTGGAGTGATGTACGCCAGTTTTACAGTTGGATTTTATTTGGTTCTTAGAATATTTTGAATATATAGAAAAAACTAGAGACAATTCCTAGAGAATTGTAAAGTTGTGGTGCATTGATGCATTACTATTCCAATGCAACATGGCTTTGTGCTAGGCCATGGGGTTCCTGAGATACGTCCATTCACCAATCCTGTGGTTTACACACATAGAGAATGTAACCTGATCTCTGGCTTTGACCTAAATAGGAAATGCTGCTTATTGGACAGTTATTTCATGAACTGATAGTGTGTAAAGTGTTTGTGTTTTTAGTCAGGAGACCTGGCTGAAGTTTTTTACAGAAGTATTGTCTTTGTTTTTGTTTTTTTGCTGCTTCACTAGTATCATATTGATTATGAATTGCAGATGTTTTGAATAGGTTAATTACTTTTCCATTGATGATCTTTTCCAGTAAGGATTTCAAAGATTTTCTGATCAGATCATAAACTAGCGAGGTCCATGAGGAGCAAAGGAGTTCAGTCAAACAAATTGTCATAACTTGAAAATGGTGTTTAAAACTCAGATCATCAGGGCATTGGTGGCTCAGTGGTAGGTTACCTGCCTGCCATGTGGAAGGCCTGGGATCAAGTCCCACATAATGTCCAAGATGGGTGGATTGCATAAGGAAGTGCATCTGGTGTGTAAACCTGTGCCGAGTTGTTGTGCCGATCGGATTGTCCCCTGTGGTGACGGGAGCAGCCAAAAGACCAACAACAACAACTCAGGTCAACTACGTTCCAGTGCACTTGGAAGATCTGGCTGAACACTTTGATAAGTTTTAAAAAAAAATTGAGGGAGAGACAGCTGCCTGGTCTGAATAAGAATCTGGACTGAACGTATAGCGAGCTCTGTATCAGTAATAAAGCTTCGTAAAAAAAGTCAAAGGAAATAAAGTTTCAGAATTGCTAATGTAACAATTTCACTTTTTGACTCTGTTTTTGTTTTTGATTGATTTGGACATTTTAAGTTGAGCTGAGTTTCCACAAAGCTTTTGTCCACCATGTCAGGGATTCAGCAGGAAGTACTTAGCTTTAATGGACACTTTATTGATCCCTATGAAGGTGTGTTTTATTCAAGAAAAAAGAAATGCTTTTTTTTTTTTGTTTTTTTTTTTGCCACGATTACCCAAAGTTTAAGCTTTTGCTTATATGCAATTACAGAGCTTTTCCCAGACCCAATTATTACACTCCAGGTCAATACTCAGAATTTAAGATCAATAGCAATTCCTGACCATTTTATTTCAACACCATAATTATAAAGACTTACTTAAGGCTTACGTCTACCGTTCGTCGAGCTACAAGAATATTCTTTACAATGTATTTAGGTCATTTAAAGCAAAGTATTGATCTCAGTGGACTCTTGAAATAGAAAACAAACTAAAGCAAGCAGTTTTACTCGTCAGGGAAAGAGGTGATGTTTATTTTATGCCATTAACACAGTATGAACTGCATATCAGGAACCGAAAGTGTGTTGACACTCATGCTTATTTCTTTTTAAAAGGAGTGATTTGTCACCAGGATATCATAATGCACTAGACAGGATACACAATGGATAGGGTTCCAATCCATTGCAGGATACACAAGTACACACCAATTGCACACACTACGGGCAATTTGGGAATACCAGTTAGTCTCATAGGCATGTCTTTGGACTGTTGGAGGAAACCGGAGTACCTGGAGGAAACCCACCAAGCACGGGGAGAACATGCAAACTTCATGAACACAGACCCTGAGGTGGGACTCGAACCCTCTTCCCTGGAGGTGCACGGCGACGGTTCTAACCACTATGCCACAGTGCCACCATTATTTTGTGCTTCCAACTTTGATGATCCAGGCTTCAGCACTTTCATTGTACGACATATACAGTACAGCTACTCAGCTTACAGGAAGAAGGAAGTAGAAGTACATTTTTGGTTTTATGGATTTCTAGAGAAATAATAAAACCATGCTCTTAAATCTTATCTTAAAAATGCAGCTTATTCAAAAAAAAAGTTACATAAATGGACTTTGATCAAATAACAGTCAAAATTGAATTTTCTTCTTTTTAAACAGCTAAAGAACCATGAGCTTTGAACTCCCGAGGCAGAACCATAACTATCAATTGCTCGGCTACTCTACTCTCATTTAATCTTATCTTAACTGTAATGCTAAGTAGTATGAAATCCCAGATGAAATTAATAATATTAAAGGGAATAAAAAAACACACCACACCCCTAGTGGTATTTGTCTAGTTACAGTAGCAGACGATAGCGATGGCCCATGATAGAGGTATTTACTGTACAACTTTTCTTCATATCTTCTCCAAACCTAGTCAATCCTGAATGGGCGTCTTGTTGCTTTCCATCACTTCCACTCGGTTTCCCACATGTCCTGTCACTTACTCGACTTCTAGCTGAGCTCTGAGCGTATTTAAAGATCTTCCATCTTAAACTAGGCAGAGCTCACTGTGCTGAGGGATCCTGCTGAAGAGTGTGTGTGTGTGTGTGTGTTTGCAGTTAATAATGAAACTATATGTTTCAAACCTTGCTGCTTTTTCCTTCCACACATTAACATTCATACCAAATTATGAACCATCTTTACCAGCGTGTAAGAATGAAACGGACTACTTTTTGATCCTGGTTTCCTATCGCAGCTTGAGTATTTGGAGTTGACTTTTTTTGGTACTGATCTACAGTAGGTCTTAAGTTGTTGGTCTTTCGGCTGCTCCCAGCAAGGGGTCGCCACAGCGGAATACCCAGTCCGCACTACAACTTGGCACAG
>JAOTRS010039195.1:0-10023 GCA_028565755.1 Dinotopterus cunningtoni
CTCCCAGCCATTGCATTGGGCAGCAAAGAAGCTCACTCGTATCTCCAAGTGCCTGCTTAGCGGTGAAAAACGCTACACTATATATATCCCTTTATATATTATATAATTAATTGCTGGTAAGTCACAGTCTGCCTTACCTTGACCACATAATTTATAATTTATGCACATTTTTTTTAACCACTACGTCCCTGGTTATAAGCATTTGGGTCCACACCATTCACTAAGCTGGTTCTGACTCATCGTTGTTGCTGATGAGACCCATAACAGTAGCTATTCAATTAGTAATAGTAGTTTATTGGATTTACTTAATTATTAAACATCTTGTCTACCTTCATCACCTGTTAAGAGCCATTCCACAACCTACTAACCTCTGTTTGTTATACACTGCATTCTGAATCATTTTCTCTGTGTCCATGCACTCGCTCTTTTTTTTTTACTTTGATTCCCACCCATCTCACTCACCCAATATGTTCTTGCTTCTCAAGAGACAGAGAGAACATATCTATCTAAGACTAATACCTGACTGTGAGATTCACAATCCCCCGGAGAAATCCAGCCATTGCCTTATCTTCTAGTGAGTATATGTGTGTGTGTGTGTGTGTGTGTGTGTGTGTGTGTGTGTGTGTGTGGCGCACCAGGGTGTTTGTGAAGTGGAATACAGGTTTAGTTTCTATTGGCTGAGCAACCTTGTACATACTGTTCTCATACAGTATATTCAAGAGATGTCTTTGTGTGTGTGTGTGTGTGTGTGTGTGTGTCTCATACTGTATAGTCACAAAGTCTTTCTTTTCCAATACAGGTAATGCTGGCTGATGAATTTTGCATGTCCTCCTCTCCATGTCCTGCTCAGGCTCCCAGTGGAAGAAGCAAACAGAGACAGAAAGCTTTGTTGATGCATATTGAAGTCTGCTTCCTTGGCCAAGCTAACCTGGTTTTATAAATTCTTTGCTTTTCATACACTTACCAGCTGCAAGAAAAACACAGCAATTTTAATGCAAATGAGACTGCATTCATGCAATCTCTTACATGAATGCACAGATAAAGACTGTATGCACACCAACACGTATATGTATGTACACAGACTTTTTACAGCCCACAAAAAGGACATCAGCAAATGGATGTGTGACATTAAGGAAAATGAACGGGGTGTTATTTTGTCATAACTGGAGTAAAGATACAGAGATGCAAAACCTTTCATCATCTTTGTGCTGTATAGACTGTGTGTGTGGCACCTATACTGTATGTTAGACCGGATTTTTACTGTTTAGGGTTAATAATGTATTTATTTCTCTATACGTATAATCCTCTGCTACACTAATTTACTTATCCCAGCATTTCACAAGTGCTTGGATACCATCAAGGTAGAAAGTTCTCTCAAGACACAGGAGCCATGATCAGTCTGCCTACTTTATGTCTAAAACGCTGGCCTCTCAGGAACTCCTTGGTGATTGTCTCAAAGCAGCTTCACAAGATGAAAAGAAAATTCATGGAAGTGTGTATAAATGAGAAAAAAAATGTGTTTAGATAATAATAAGATTGTGAGATTGTCCCTGATGAGCAAGCGAGGGCGACGGTGGCAAGGAAAAACTCCCTGAGATGGCAACCTTGAGAGGAACCAGACTCAACAGGGAACCCATCCTCATTTGGGTGATAACGGATAACAGAAATTATATAACGACATTGTGTTAGGCTGCTGGAAGTTCAGTATAACAAAAGTTGTCCTAGTTATTATGGAGTCCAGTTTAAACCAGGGATGAGTCAGCAGGTGCAGAGGACAGAGGGGGGTCTGGATTACTAGAAGCTCAGGAGCAGCATGTGTAGATCCAAACCATCATGAAGCAGAATCTAGCTGGAGTTGGTCCTTCTCTGGATGCCTCAAGATCTTCGCAGGGTTGGCCTCAGTCTACTGGAGCTGGCACAATCTCCAGTTGCCTCGGGATGGGTAGAGAAAGAAAAAAGAATTAGAAAAGAATTGGAAAAGAAAATAATTACTGTTGATGCCATTCAGGATATTAACAGCACTAGATAGGAGTGTGCATTTACATATACTGGAGTACAAGGTTATGTAATGAATTATGCATATGCCAGATTAAAGAGATGTGTCTTGAGTCTACTTTTAAACGAATAGACTGTGTTTGAGCCCACAACACTGTCTGGAAGGCTATTCCAAAGCTCCAAATTCCAAATGAGGCAATAACTCCAGGTTGAGTTACTGTGCAAGTGGTGGTGGTGAATGATTGCGTGTACAGTTCCCACAGACAGATGTGTCTTTTCCGCACGTTGGCAATAAGTTACCCAATTTTCAAGAATTGGGCGTTCCACTCACTGAATGTTCATGAGAATGACTGCAGTGGGCTCCGAGCCACGATTCACAGACAGCATTTACGTCCTCCTTTAAAACTTTTGCACCATTCCAATGTTTTACTGCGGCTAAGAGTCTCATCACCGTACTTTGCTTGAAGTCTTCTGTAAATGTCAATTGTTTTTATGCCTTAATTCGTGAGAAAATTCATCACAAGTCCAGGTTTGTCTTTAACACCCATCGTAGTATTATTTTTAATGGATCTGCAGGGAGGTAGAATTAGAAAAGCTGTGAGGTAGATGCAGAAAAGCAGTGATATTTAAATAGTATACTGGAGGTACAGGAGGGACATTAACAAAAATGAAGTGTATGTGGGGCAAGCTAGAGTGCACGGCTAAATAATTTATTTGTACATTACTATTAAACGTCGAATGACAAATGAGAAAGGGTAAAATAGCTAGAGAGTTTCCCCCTCTATTTCCTTTGGTTTTTTCACTCTCTCTTTCTCTCCAAACCATTTTCTCACATTTTACCTACTTGTCTATTAACCCCATGCACTCTAACATATTTTCTCCTTTCATAACATTAAATCTGTTGTTAGAAGATTTTGTATATTTTGTACATCACCACAATGGATTTAAAACAGAGTAATGGAGATTGCAAGCCGTGACTGAAGTGTGGATGTACAGCTTTAATTCAAGGGGTTTAACAGAAGTTTTGCATCAGGTGGTCAGGAATTACAGCCGTTTTTACCGGTTCCTCCATTTTCATATGCTCAAAAGTAATCAAGAAAATTGACAGATAAGCAGTTTGATGGCCAGTTCTGGCCTATTAGTTCTTGATTTTATGTGAAATTACTCACATAAAAAGGTCTGGAGTTGATTGCAGGTGTTGAATTTGCATTTGGTAGCTGTTCATGGGAAATCTCAATATGTAATCCAGAGAAGTACACGTTAGGATGACCATCATAAAGCTAAAATATTAAAACAAATATATCACAAAGATCCTGTAGTAGTGGCCAAATCAATAATTTGGTACATTTCCTAAAAAGAGGGAATTCACTGGCAAGCTCAGCAACACCAAAATGCCTTGAAGGGCACAGAAGTCCAAGTGAATGATCACAGAATTATTTCCTTTATGAAGAAAGGTCCCTTCATGACTAGCAAAGTGTAGAATACTCTTCAAGAAGTAGCTAGATCATTGTCAAAGAGATGCACTCATGAATGTAAATACATATGGTTTAATTCAACCACTGGTACAGTAACACTTAAAAGTAAAAAGGCCAAAGTAGACTTTGTTAAAACCCTTTAAAACAAAAAGAAGTCTTAGTTCTGATACAAGATTAACTTAATACAGTATGAATGGAATACTGTAGAAGAATATTAAGGAGGAAAGGAACAGCTTATGTTTTAAAGTATACCCCATCATCTGTCGAACATGGTAGAGGCAGTGTTAGTGTGTATAGCTGGAAATGGAACCGGGTCACTGGTGTTCGTTGATGACCTCACTCCTAATAGAAGTAGCAGGATGAATTCTGAAGTGTATAAGGCTGTACATTCTGCTCAAATGCTGAATTTGTGACGAAAACAGCCAACTTGAGTACAATAAGTTGTAACTCACTTTACCGAGCCGTTTGCCGCTGATCTGTGATTCTGGTTTTTGACTGTTTGCTCTGAGCCTTTTCTCTGCTATTCTAATTTACATCGCCTGCCTGTTTGACTTCTCTTTTGCTTTTTGGATTATTTGTCCCGCATAACGCTCAGTAAAGTTTTACCGCAATTGCATCCTGGCTCAGCTTCCGTTTCTGACATTTTCAGCACAAAGAACCAACAATATAAAATTTGTGTCTTTGTCCAAATATTCATGGACTCATGTATTGTGATTTCCACCAACATTTTACACCTGCATACACAAACACAAACGTACATAAACACATGCTCATGCCTGTCTACTTGAATGATTTAGAGTGGCAAAGGAGTACCTGAGGGAATGCTGTCCTCATTTCATAATGACAGACACAAAAAAGAGCCTCTCACTGGCAGACAACCTCACAGACACACTTATACACACATATTCACCTACCTTCTACACGTTTGAATGTCCTTTAATAAGTCATGCAATGTGTTTAGCAGTGCTAACATTCACTCTGGCTGTTTTGTGTGTGTGAGTGTGTGAGGTTTATAGGTTGTTTGCATTTAGCATTCTAAATTTAGCATTTAGCATTCTCTTCAATGAATAACACTGGGTTTGTCTTTATCAAATCATATTGCAAACACTTTTAGCTAACTAAAGAAACCTGACATGCTGTATTCGTAGTAAATACTTTATACTAAATAAAGTCATTACTTGAAGGTCAAATGCTGAAACTTAGTTCTTGCTATTGCTATTCTGACACAAATGACCACAGGTTAACACTTATTGCTGTTAACAGAATAAAACATTGATCTGTTGGATAAACAGCTGGCTTAGACAGACTCCAGTTCCTATCTTTAATGGTTAAAAGAATGAAAAGTGTGAAACAAGTAGTGATGGGTCGTTCATGAACGATTTGTTCTTTTTGAATGAGTCTTTAACGTGACTCATAAGAATGAGTAGTCTCAGAGAGTGATTCGCTCATTTTCTATTGGGCGCGCATGCGCAAAGCATCGCAAAACCTTTGTAGGCTGTAGGTTATGTACAGGAAACAGAAATGAGTAGTTACCTTTCAGTCTTTTAGTCCGAATCATTTGTTGTTTTGTCACGTGAGTCCCATAGACGCTATGCAGTGCAATAGATTCAAAAGAACAAACGATTTGGACTAGAAGACTCATGAGAAGAACCGCTCAATTCTGTTTCCTGTGTAATACACTGCATAGCATCTATAAGAGTCACGTGACAAAAGAACGAATGACTCGGACCAGAACATATGAGAGGTGAGCTGCTCATTCTGTTTATCATAAGATGTCCTTAGCTGCTTTGTAATATTTTTAATTACTGGAACTTTAGCCAACATTTGTATATGTAGACGTGTTGGGGGTCTGTTTATTGAAAATATTATAAATTTTATTTCTGATGAAAAGAACGAAATGAACTAAATGTCTCAAAAAAGGATTCCTTTGGTAAACGATTTTTAAAGAAACGAGTCACTAAGATGATTCAAACTGATCATTTTAACTGATGAAAATGATCATCTGTTATTACTTACAACAATAAAAACATTTTTTTATTTGGCAATTAACAGCTTCAATATTTCTTTCCCACAGCTTAGTCAATAAGGTATCATGAGGTAGCTCAGTGGTTAAGGAATTGGACTACGGTTCGGAAGGTCCTATGTACAAATCCCATGACCACCAAGGTGTCCCTGTTGGGCCCTTGAGCAAGGCCCTCAACTGCTCAGATGTACTGTATAATGAGATAAAAATGTAAGACAGAAGGGCATCTTGTGGACGTAGATCATGGTTTTTTAGCCATATCTGCCAGATGCCGACTTCTTTAGGTGAGCAGTTAATCCTGCCTCACCAAAGTTGCCACACACCTTCTGGAGATACGCAAAGTATTCCACCCAGTGTTCCAAGGAAAAGATTATATCACTGATGTGAGATTAGCTATATCTATTTGCAGAATACATGGTAGCATGGAGCTCAAACAACATAATGAACCACTTCCAGTGCATGCAGTTTTTTTTGTGTAAAAAATCAAATAATAAAAATCATTTGATTGCAGTGGGTCTCAGTATTAGACAAATACAACCTCAGATAAACAACAACATATAACTTTTTCACTTTATTATTAATTTCATTTACTTAATTAAAATAATGGCATTTTTATAGCATTTTTAATTACCATTGACAGTGGTGTGGTATAGTGGTGCAAATGTGACAAGGTACTGAAAAAGAAAAAAAAAACCCTACTGTGTGCTAAAACTCCTATTTGTATAAATTGTCTTGAATTCACTCTGAGACTGTAGACATTGTTGCCATGGGAAGCATGATACACACAAGGGTGGATGAAAACATAACGAGTATAAATAACTGGCTGGTTCACAGTAAATTACAACAAATTTAAAATTAGATTTCTGTCATCTTTTGGTGTTTAGTGTGTGTTTACTCACATGTGTGCATTAGTAAATATTAGGTTATATGAACAATTTCTTTATTTTTATCATATAAAATATTTAGCAAATATTTTTTTTTCTTAGAGATCCTCTGGTTTACACTAATTATACATTATGAAGTTTCATACTGTTTCATGTTGGTGAATAATGGCCCATTAAACAGTCTGAGCATATAAACAAGTGCTGCAAAGACAGAGGCTTAATTAATAAGTGTTTGCTTATTGATCTAGACTTTTGGATCTCCCTGTACATGGATATGAATATGTACCTGTATATGTTTAAAACTGTGAATGATGTTTACCCTAGGTGATGGGACAAAGTCTGATTGTGATAACTCAGTATAAATTTAAAATTTTCAGTTATGAACTTGATGTTTTTCCATAAGGACATTAGTTTAGAAATGTAGATGTTAGCAGGGCATATTTCAGTGAGATGTGAATGAGTTTTCTGACCCATTTTGGCAAATTCTTTTTCTCTGACACAGAAGATTGTGCCATAAAACCTTATTTTAGGACCTTTAAACTACCACATTTTGAGCAAACTGTGACATATAGCTGCAAGATTTTCAAGTCAATGAATTAAAAACAGCCTATCATTTTGCTTCTTTCTGACTTCTTTCTGGATTAGTGAAGCAATCATACAATCTGTGCAACACAACGGCTGTAACATCTGTAATAAATCACAGGTATGTGTCATGTACCATCCACAATATGTTCTGTGAATTAGGACATTATGAGATTTGGATGTTGTTAAAACGCCACGTTATCCATTTTACAAAACTATGGTGGATGTTGTAGTGTAAGCACTGTGGTTAAGGAGAGAAATGACATTGCAAAACCTAAAATCTAAACAATTTGTGTGCAAGAGACATGAGATAGATGTTGTGTTGGGAAGCTGATGGTTACTGTATACCTGCATTATGATAGGCAGCTCTCATCATAATGTACCAAAATCAAACTAAAACTGGTAGACGAGGAGGCCGATGATGCTCTAAACTGAAGATTTTGTATTTTTTATAATGTTTCTCATGATCTTTGTAATTAAAAAGGTTTTATATACAACAAAACTCAACACTTTCTTTCTTGATCTAATTCTCAACATCTCAAAACTGCAATAAATGGATTTCTCTTATTTTGCTGACAACCTGTTCACTTGTTTTTCTTTATACTTTTGGTAACAACTAGATTTTCAGTTGAAGCTAAAAAAAAACTCTCCCATTATAAAAATACACACTCACACACTCAGTCCTTTCAATCATCTTCTGACCGATTATTACTTCTTGGTAAACAAAGGTCTAGTGTTAACTTGCTTGAACACTTGAACACTGATCATGACCCGGGCTGTCATTAGTGCATGCCTGGCATTCATTCACATCAGATGAGCCAACTCCGGCCTGCGGTGTTTCACTGACTTTGTCTGGACAGTTGGCTGACAGTGCCTCCATCATTCCTTTGCTCTCTGAGATGAAGGAATGAAGCAATTTATAGAGTCTGCCTCGAGTTGGAATACACAGAATCAACCATTAATGTCAGCCAGGTTCTGCATGACACACATGACAGATGTTAAGTCAGCTGCACCAGATAGGTAGACAGATGTACATGCATTACGTGTTACAAATCTTTAGTCATCTCTCTCTCTCTCTCTCTCTCTCTCTCTCTCTCTCACACACACACACACACACACTGATATATGATTCTTTATACTGTCCAGACTTATCTCTCTCATTCTGCCTCCTCTATCCTATTACACATATCCATAATCTATTAAACCAGTATTCTTTCATCAGTTGATAAGGTGCGCCATTCCATCATTCTATATTGCAACTCCATCATCATACACATGACTGCATAAATGATTTAAAGTGGAAATTAAGCAGCAGAGGGAGTGTCCTTAATTCATAGTAAGAACATGGCACTCTTCTCAAACCCCACCACCTCCACCAAGATGCTCCTGTTGGGCCCTGAGCAAGGCCCTTAACTGCTTAGATGTATAGTGAGATAAAAACATAAGTCGCTCTGGATAAGGGCGTGATGCAGCCACTCAAAGTCTCTAAATTTCTAACACTGCTTGCAGCTAAAACTATTAAGCCTACTGTTATAGAAAATTAACCAACACTTTCTCACCATTCAGAAAAAAAAAATCAGTTTAAAATACATGCAAATTACATATTAAGCAGCACAATAATTATAATCAATATAGTTAACTTCAGACCACACAAAAGCCACTGTTTTCTTAATGAGGAACATTAGGCAAATTTCTTATTCCTGACATTAAGAAATAATTTTTGCCACATTAAGGTAAGTCTATTACAGCCAAGGATACTTGTATAGCAGCGGTGGTTCTTTTTTTTTTTTTTTTTTTTTTTTTTTTGTGTGTGTGTGTGTGTGTGTGTGTGTGTGTGTGTGTGTGGCACCCTGGGCAAACTCCCCTTCATCACCCCGACAACAACAACAGTAAAAACAATAAAAGTACCATTCAGCTCTAACTTCTTTTTAATTTGACATGTGGAGCAACATAAATAAATAATTATAACATGTGTAATTATATGCTAGTTAAGTTGCAGTGGTTTTATCACTTTTATGATGTGTGAAACTGTCTGAATTTATATTATATGCTACAGTATGTAAGGTACATTTCATCATTCCCAGTTTAACAAATATAACAAAAAGTCTTATACTAGTCTATTTCATTACATGCATAAAATTATGCTCAGAATTTAGCATACCTGAATACCTTTTTTTTTTTTTTTAAAATACCTGTTTTTGCTTTTTGATTACAGGCATTACTCATCTTCCAACACAGTCAAGACTAAACCCATTCACCTTGATGGTGTGCAGATTGCCCATTTCTGAGTAAGGGACCTTCCCAGGATGTACCATGCCTAGCTCATAAAATAAAGCCAAAGCATCCACTCGAACAACTGACCCACACAGGGCCATAATATCTTTGTGTGACATGCAAATGTGTGATCACATAAATGTTACCACCATGCAGAATTTTTGGGGTGGGCATGCTGTTTCATCCCCCAGCAAGATGCCATGCCCATGGTGCCCTAACCTAAATCTGCACCTGTGGTAGGGGATAAAGTGTGTGAGAGGAAACACAGTATGTGTAGGAAGGAATTACAAATATTTTTTTAAACAATACTTACAACAATACTTTTTTTTTCTGACACTCCTTTGAGATGCCCATTTGATTAAACATGTTTTTATCATCTTTTCCCACGCCCCCCAAAAAATGAAACATTTTCTATTCTGGTGCGTCCCCCATGAGACAGGAGGTGCTGATGTAGGGTATGTGAAACTTTAATTAAACTCTCATCATTACGATATCTCCAGGGGCTTTGGCTAACACACTTCATCATTTCACACAAGACAGCAGAGTGCAGGCCTGATAGCACCATCTCTTTTACATGCCCCTTTTTTAGCCCTGCTTGGAACCTTTTCACATTGCTGTCATGCATTCTGGGACATAAAATGGATGAGTGTGGACTTCAGCTGTTCGCTAGGCTTGCATATCAACTTCATCTTTTTAAAAATATCAGACATATTTAACCAGACAACTTGTAGCATATTCATGTTGTCTTGAAAAAAACATGTAGACAGCATTTTCAGATCCTATACATCAT
>JAOTRS010039245.1:0-10022 GCA_028565755.1 Dinotopterus cunningtoni
TATTTTTTATGTTTTGCAGTTGGAGTTAAAAAACTTTGTCCCATATTAATTAAATATTTTTTTTAGGCATTTCATTAGTTCATATTGTATTTTAATTTTGCTTATATAGCTGCCTGGGAGGAGTATTTATCTATAAACAGACATGCCCTTATTGAAACACAAAACAGTGGCCATGGCCTCAAAACAATCGATTTTGATCATGTGATGTCTATAAATATCAATTAATTGTAAAAGATTTGTATTTCATATGATGAAGTACAGCGAAACTACACTTATTATATACAATAAGTGATAACCTGGTCATTCAGTTTGTCAGCTGACTTCATTTTGGAATAGACTCTTAATAACTTAACTTATCAGATTATGCCCTTTTTCTATTATGTCCAATCTTTATGGTTTTGATCAAATTAAAGTATTTTTCTTATTGGTCCCACCCACCAAGTGGTTTTCTTGTGGCCACACTGCTGTTTAGTCCCAATCCTTTTTTTTTTTTTTAATGATGCAACATCACCAAGCATTTAAGAGATCTCCATTTATAATTTTTGTCAACCACATTTTGTTCACGAAGTTAATAGCTCAGTACTATCCTTACAGGTTTCCAAAATGGGATTGACCATAGTGGGTTTCAGGTCTCTTAATTCTAGCCGTTTAAAATTTCCTTAGTTGTTTTCATTCCTTGAGGCAGTCCAATAATTTGGCCCTCCTGAAATCGCAATTATTTGATTAACATTTATTGTGGTTGTGCTGTAATGTTAGTATTTGCGTTCTTATAGAATGAAAGAAACATCACGACTGAACAACACATGATGAGCCTTTTCATTCCAGCGCTGAATATAGATTTAGGAATGTGGCTTTACCAGAGTGGTGCCTCATGTCAAATGTTATGTCACACGCCAGTGGAAAAAGCCTTCTGATATTGGAGCAGCTAAAACATTATCCTATAGACAGGTCTTTAATTGATGATGTGGTATTTAGAAAAAGAAGAGTTTTTGTAACTGTTAAAGTAGAAGCCAAATGTAAACTATTCCTTAATTTAGCAAAGGATGAAAGATTTAATATTAGGGTTTTGGACTAAATATGATTCTTCCCTCTCTCAGATCATTGCCCGGGTGAGTGTGGATAATCGGACACGAGCGCTGGTCCAAGCCTTGCGCAGGGCATCCGACGTGAGGCTTCATATCAGCAGAGTGGAGGAGCTGAGCTACCATCTACTGGAGTTCCCTGAGACTAGGCTAGTGGCTGTTAAGGTAAGGCATGAGTCATTCAGAGTTCTGTCAAACAGAAAGACAGGCAAATATGTATGTGGGCTTCAACCTTAAATAATAAAATCACTGATTCCATTAAAGCTGATCAGCTTATTTTTAGCTTTAACCTTTTAACTATTTAAAACTCTTTCAAACTCTTTTCCCATCAATGACGGGTACTTACGCTAATGAGGAATAAATATTCAAGACATAGCGTTCAAACTGTGTTAAACTGTGAAACACTATAATTTTTGTCCCTCCTTCCGCAAAAAGGATTGGCTCACATTTTGCTTCATTTGAAAATAGTCAAGATCTAACCAATCATAATTGAGGTCGCATTTCTGTAATCAGTCTTAACAAAGACAGGGATTTGTCGCAGCTTCTCTCCATCACACTTGAGGGCACCTTTTATGACGCATTCACTAGTCATTTTTAATAGATTTTTAAGCCAATTAGATTTTTATAAGAATATACCCCTGCCCTAGATTGTTGCTCAGTTCTGCTGTTCTCTGATACAGCATGGCTCAGCTGTAGTTCATTTACATAGACACTGAAACAGCATTGTTTAGAGGAGTTTGAAGCATAGAAAAACTTATTATCTGAGGGTTACTGTAGCTGGAGCATTCAGGCACGCACACACATGTGCACACACACTTTGGGAGCTCTGAGGCCTGTGTCACCTGATTGATGAAGCCAGCAATGTTACATATTTAGTGTGTTGAAAAGGACCTTAATAACATCGTGCTTAGGCAAATCTGCCAAAAAAAATCCATCAGGTATTCCTCATCCTCCTGGTGAATGACAATTACCCAAAGTGCACAATGAATTTGCATTTATTTACACACACTAAACTCCATAAAAGGGACAGCTTGAAGCACAAATTGTTGACTAAACAGTGAATAGCAATGGAAATGGACCTTAAAAGCTCAAACGTGTTACACAGCATTAGAAGATGGTGAATGAAATAAATCTGACTTATACACCAGCTAAACTGTTGCTCTCTCCCTTTTTGTCTTAATTGAATGATCTTATTTGTCTTAATATGAGGATTTTTGTTAACTTTTTTTTGTTTTGTTAAATACATTGATTTGAATACAGAATGATAAACAAGGCACATTATAAGCCTTTGAGTGTTTCATAAATTGATGATCTTCTGGGAATTTTGTACACCTCAATCTTACAGAAAAGTGTTTTGAGTGAGAGACAGTTCTTTGCGTGGAAGCACCCAGTTGATCAGGGAGGTCAGAGGAAAATGGCCAGATCGGTTTGAGCTGCCTGGAAGGATATACTAATTAAAATAATCACACACTACCATCATGGTGAGCACAAAAGCATCTCAGCATGCACAACACGAATTGAACCTTGAGGTCAGTGGGCTGCAACAGAAGAAATACACATTGGTTTCCAATGTCTGAGGTTAAAGATTTTTTTGAGTCTGTGTTTCTGAGAGCTTTAGATTCTTGTTCTTGGCTGAGAGAAGTGAGCACTGATGTGATCTTCTGTTGTAGCTCATCATGATTGTAAAGAGCGATCGTTTGAGTTACTATACACACTTCATGTTAGCTTGAACCAGTCTGGTTTGATCTTTCTCGCCAATAAGGTGTTTCAGCCTGCAGGCGGTTCACATACAAGGTGTCATTCTGTGCCAACTCTAGATTGTTTTGTGTTCGAAATTTCCAAGAGATCAGTATTTTTTAAAATACTAAAACCAACCCATGTGATACCAGATTGGTAACACATTTGGTGGCATCATCATGGTATGGGGCTCCTTCTTTTCAGCAGGGACTGGGGCTCTAGTCATTTAACTCTCCATCTGTTTTTTCATGAGTCCTGCAGCTGTCTTTTCTTCTTTTCATGCCAATAAAAATGAGAGCTGCTTTTTTCCCCCTAATAGTATTAGTTTTGCTCTCATCAGGAGAAGGTGATTCCATGCTTGCTGCGCCTGAGGCAGGCTAGTGATCCGTCTTTACAGACGGCGGTCAGAGAAGCCCTTACCCTAGTGGGCTACGTTGATCCAGTAAAGAGCAGGGGGATTCGCATACTCTCCATCGATGGTGGCGGCACAAGGTATGCAGACTAACCTTAGCAGTCAATTCAGGACTTTAAAATATGCTCAGTACTAGAACAAATTACAGCATCAAGATGTCCTATGTTCCGCATCTTTACAGTTTGTGTGCATGTGTATGGTTTAATTTTCAGGGGATTGGTAGCTCTTCAGACTCTCCAAAAGCTGGAGGAGCTTTCAGGGAAATCAATTTACCAGCTTTTTGATTACATTTGTGGTGTAAGCACAGGTATGATAACATTTTTCAACATCTCTGTATGAGTGTAAAAAAAAAAAATCACTCCTGTGAGTAATTATGTATAGCTTTAGCAAGATTAAGACATCTTTTAACTTATTACAGACACTGCATGGTTGTCCTTGTTTAATATATGAGCACAAGGAAACATGACTCCTCCTTTAGCAAAAGCATCTGTAGAGTATAACTGTGTCTGTAGATCAGTTATCCTGATGTGCCAGAATAACGCTGAAAAAATGAAAATATACACTTTTTTATTGGTGATAACCATTTCATAAACACAGTCATTTTTGTCACTTTTATCTTTTTTAAATTGATGGTTAAGAGATCTATCCCAATTCACCGTATAAACACCAGGGGGAGCTTTTAGCACAGTTCAGGTCAAAAAAATGCTCTTTCAGATTATCCCATCTCTCCCCCCCCCCCGCGCCCACCAAAGAAAAAAAGGGAAATCCGCACTAGCCACATCCCATGTGTATTTTGCGGCATGTTCAGCATCTATTTTAATACGCTGTTCATCCTTTAACAAAATCATGGGTGCTGCCAAATCCTGTATAATATCCTGTGAAAGTACAGGATAAAGACATATTAAGGCTTTTCTGTGCAACCACACTGGCAGACCGTGTGTGTGTGTGTGTGTGTGTGTGTGTGTGTGTGTGTGTGTGTGTTTTTGTGGAGTATGTGTGCATAAGATAAATATACTGTATAAAACCTGAATGCTGCATGAAGTCTGCTTCTTATGAAAGCTACTCCTCAAGGGGTTCGGGCACCGAGCCTCAGAGTGGCAGCTGGTCACATGAGGGGTCCTTGTGGATCAAAAGAAGACTTGGTGTGTTTAAATTACTTAAAATCTACTGGATACAAGCAAACAGCTCTATTTCCTTTTTAGCCTGCACACATGTTTACTATTTTAGGACTGCGCCTTGTTGGACAAATAAAGTAACATATAGAGTATTCTGACTATAAGATAAAGACAAGGACATCGACAGCAATGGTAATAACCATTGCTGAAATAGATTCCTGATATTGCAGTTGATCTTTAGAATCATTTTGTTTTCCTTTCATATATATTCACTTGGCACAGCAGGCAGTTCTCACCAAGGGAATCTTTTGAAGACAATTGTATTTTCTATATCCAGTATGTGCACTGTTGCTTGTGTTTCTCTTTAGGTGCAATATTAGGCTTCATGCTGGGTGTATATCATATTCCACTGAGTGAGTGTGAGGAGCTGTACAGAAAGCTGGGCTCTGATGTCTTCAGGCAGAATGTCATTGTGGGTACCGTGAAGATGGGATGGAATCATGCCTTTTATGACAGTGAGATCTGGGAGCAAGTTCTCAAGTGAGTATTGTAATTCGCACAATACCAATTTTTATGCCGGCAGACATTGATCTTGCGATGTTGATTTGGATGTTTGAGGTCATTGTGACAATAAAACATTTAATAAAATTGAAAATGCTGTCACTTAAATTTTTAACCTTTTTTTGAACAAACCAGGCAATTATGTGCACATTTTGATCTAATGGATGTAATTTTAATAGTAGCTAAGTTATGCTTGACAAGGGGACTACTGTATTTTTATTTATTTATATATTTTTTCATTGAGCATTACGCATTGTCATACAGGGAAAGAATGGGCTCCGACCTTTTGGTTGAAACCTCAAGAAACCCAGATTCTCCTAAGGTTGGTAACTTGAGACAGAATATATGGATTAAAATAATTTAATTTATTCAAATTTCTCCTGACTAAAGGTATCTGTGTTGTTTTCGCACCATATAATTTTATAGGTGGCAGCAGTGAGTACGGTAGTAAACAAGGGAACCCCATTAAAGGCATATGTATTCAGGAACTACAACTTGCCAGTCGGTGTGCGCTCCCACTACAGAGGCGGCTGCCAGCACAAGCTCTGGGAGGCCATCCGAGCTTCCTCTGCTGCTCCTGGATACTTCCAAGAGTTTGCCCTGGGCACTGACTTACATCAGGTGTGATTTAGTATTTCATACATTTCTCTTACATGTTTAATATTTTAACTGTTGGAATTTTCACATATAATTTATTTTTATTTGCCTCATTAAGTTAGCTATTTTTCTGATTTGAATTTACTGTCAGCTACAGTGGGTTCATTGACACCACTGAGTGCAATGACTGTTTTCTTTTAGCATAGATCAAACTCACTGAGGAAAACATTACATTTAATGCATTTAAAGCAGCAAATCCTAATTTGGTCACTCCTCCTTAGTAAGTAAGATGTACAGTATCTTCAGTGTCGTTGGTGTTAGATCCACTAATAAGTCAACCGCCATTTTGATCATCCTAGATTTGATCACATACACTGCATGGTCCAAAAAAAATATGTTGCCACTTTAGAAGGCAGGTTAAATTATTGGCCTGCATCAAGGAAAAAACATTAAAATTACTGGAATTGGGTTGCAAACTGTCCAACATATAATTAAAACCCGAATTTGTCAACTTTATGGAAAAAATCATAAATAAAAAAAAATCAAGGATGAAATCAGTTGTTCTGAAATGTGAAAAATGCCAAAGTAATGCTCTGGATATGAAAAACTTTCCTAGGGATAAAGATTGGACTGTGGAGCAATGGAAAAAGGTCATGTGGACTGATGAGTCTCGGTCTACCTTATTCGAACGGGTAAGAAGGGAAGAGGATGAAGTGGGGCACCCATCATGCATAGTGCCCACTTTACAAGTGTCTGGAGGCAGTGTTATGATCCGGGATTGCTTTAATTGGTCAGGTCTAGGCTCAGCAACATTTTTGCATTTTGGCAATAAAATTACGTCAGCTGATGACCGGAATGTACTGGATGACCAGTTTATCACATTTATGCCTTTTTTTCCTTCCCTGATGGCACAGGCATATTCCAGGACTCATAATGTAAAAAAGTGGTTCTGGAAGTATGAGGAATCATTTTCACTTTCATTTTTTGGCCAGGCTATGTAAGTAAACTTTATCACATTGCCCTGCCCATCCATGACTGTGCTGACAGTCACCCGATGTACACTGCCAAGTCTCATTAAAAATGACTGACCTACACCCGCTTCTTGAATCACGTCAATTCCTAGTCTGAATGCTTTAGTGTCAGATTGGTAAAATTATAGTTTATGAGATATGAAGTGAAATTAAACTGGGTTAACCTCATCACATAAACTGAGTCAGTACCAGATATAATAAGAAAAAAGATTGAAGACTATCCTGTGTATTATTCTGAGGCATTTTTATTTTTCACTCTTCAAAACACCTGAATTTTTACAGTACATGCTGTGATTCTTGGTTTAGCTACAGTTTCCCTGGCAACCAAATGCATGTTGATGGGTTAAATTTGGGTGAATGAGTGGAAAAAATTGTCATATCTCATAGGTATCTTGTGGTAAATGCATGCTTGAAGAAGCACCAGTTTTCTGTCTGCATTACTAGAAGAGCTTTACGTAAAATTAAACTTGAATAATTGTTTAATATCTAATATAATAATTAGGGTTATAAACTTATTAAAATCAATTACTGGTTAGGAAAAATTAATACACAGGAGATACCTATTTTTTTCATATTGTTTTATTTAAAAAGTTTTAGTGGCAATCCCAACAGATTAGTTATATGAGTTAAATTAACTATGCACAAATAGTTTAAACATAAAACTATTAAACTGAATAAAATAGAAAAGAAATGTGTCAAAAATCCTGCTCGTCTCCTTGACCTATTCAGAAATAATGTAGTAGATGAGAAAATGCATACAAAGCTATACTAGTTAGCTTAGACTTGGCCAACCTAAAATGCTAAGGTGGCTATTTGTTAGCCAAAATGTTACCTAAAATGTTATGGTGCTTTGATTTAACTCAATCAGCCATACCTTACATGTTGTCTCTTATCAACTCCAACCTTTTTTTTTGTCATTTAAATTACAAAAATTTCACTTAGCCGGTTTGGTAAAGTGTTGCAGAGCACACAATTAGTGGTTTGACACCTGCAATGCAGCTGTTACTCAAATCAGTCACACCCCTTCTATGCATAATAATATGAATTAAAATAAATTTAATTCCGTTAACATAAAAAGTCAACCTCCTGTACACTCGTCATGAATTGAAAATATAGCTTTGGAGTAAAAAACTAACAAATGTTTTTTGTACTAGGATGTAAACTTATTTATACTGTATCTATTGAACATTTAAAATGAGGCTTTATAGGGATTGACACACGTTTGGAGCCAGCTACTAGTGGTTTTGGCACTTCCAGTTTTGAACTGCAGGTTACCCCTTCTTTCCTAACTTTAAGTGCGCCCTCTTGTGGTGTACAAGTTAATAGATATACAAGCTAGAGAAATATTATGCAAAACAAATAGTAATAATTTGTATGATTTAACATTAGCTACCCTAAAAAAAACACTATGTTGTGTTATCTGTTTTTAGGAATGTAGTATTTTGTGCGTTTAAATAAAATAGATTACACTTCCTGGCCGTGCTTTAAATATGAAATGCCATTAGTGCTGTGTAGTACTTCTTACTTCGTTGGACTACTGTCTATCTGAAAATCTCAGTTTTCGTAATGAAAATGTCCAGTGACTTTTCAACAAACCCCCAGGAGACTCTCCTGAAAGCCCTACCAGTGCTTACTCATCATATATGATGAACATGACTTATGTTGTTTACCGATTACTGCTTCCTTTTACTAATGTGCATCGTTTGGTGCTGATCATTATTGCAATGTCAGCATCTGCAGGGAATGGTCAAGAAATGACTGCAGAGTTAGAGAGGAAGAGACTTGCAGCAGACCACTTAAGCACTACATCTAGTCCATTAGGAGTTAAGAGACTGACGGAGAAAACTGACTGGATAGAAAGCTCTCATGCCTATGTTGGCTTTTAAAAGGTGTGCTTTTCTGTCTAAAACAAGCAGCATCTTGGTGCAGTCATGGCCCATTACATCATTATGTGAACCAAGACACAGCCTGTGCTTTAATATAGAGAATCTGATACTTTAACATGTTAGGGTATATTTATACAATTCTGACATCATTATTGCATTATAAGGTTTTATATTAACCATCTGATTAAATAGAAAGAGTTGCACTGTTTTTACTCCTTTGAGTAAATTGCCACAGAGCAGGTGTTATAGTAACTGAGCTCTGTGTATTTAATTGGAACATGTGGGACTAATGGGGAGGAATAAAAGAGAATTGCTTATGGGTCCCTGAAGAGCTGGGATTTCCTCCTTAGATGATGTACAAGGGGTGTTTAAGTCAAACCGGGACTTTGAACGGGACCAGAGAAATTCTTGTAAATAAAGGTGTAAAATTTATTTAGATCTACAGAAGACATAAAGCACAGTTTAGTGATGAGACTTTTAACTGAGACTCTTAGTACATCATTTAAGTGGTGCAAACTTTTTAAAGAATACTGTATGTCCGTGAATGACAAACCCAGCTGAGGTGGCTTAGAGCCCACTCTAAAAGAACAAACTTCTATGGGTACTGTCACTTATTTTCCATCTGGGGAAGTTTTTTCCTTGCAACTGTCGCCCTTAGCTTGCTCATCGGGGACAATCTGATCATTTTGATTTGTAAATAATTTCTCACACAGTTCAAACTCATTTCCCTAATTTTCTTTTTGATTCTGTAAAGCTACTTTGTGTCAGTGACCACTATTTAGTTGGTTATTGCCACATCCCCTGTTCAGTCCTGACCTTGCTCCAAGCCCATTACATATGTTTGTGCCATTAAAGGAGTTCCTCGAAGGCCAGCGTTTCAATTGTGAAACAGACAGTCTGAACATGGCTCATGAAATTTAACTTGAGCATTTTTGTATCTCCAGTGTTGGTATGTGTAGGTTACCCAGGTAAATATTCTAACATAACATTGGTACTTAAGTCGTCACCTCTAAATGCAGCACCAGCAGACTAATAAATAAATGAATATTATATGTTTTGCAAAAATGCACCCAGTGCTCCCTATGGGTGTCGCTAATGCCAAGGCCCTTTCAAGCTCTTTTAGATGATGTGTCAGACGTTATTAAGTGTTTTATTATTATTACAATAATAGGCCTTCTTCTTAAACCCAAACTTTAGTTCCGAAGGGCAGACACTGGTGGAGCCTGCTGTTTTCTGTTTACTGCTTTTAAAAAGGCTGGTTTTCAGCTCTGAGGTAATGCTGTGTTTCATATGGGGTGCTTTTTTCCCCCTGACGCCCACAGAGCCACCTGCTTCCTTCCAATCAGGTCCCAATAAGTCACTTGGCTTGCCATCACTGGCCATGTTGTATATTCTGCTCAACACAGTACATTGTTTTATATATATATATATATATATAGTTCTAGCCCTATCATCCGGAGATCGCGAGTTCGATCCCCGGATGATGCTGTAACCTCTCGCAGCCGGCGGTCTAGAGAGAGCTGGTTGGCCGAGCTCTCTCACAGGGGAGGGATGAGAGGTACTTAGTGCTCCCACATTAATCACGGCTCTACAGCCAATCA
>JAOTRS010039350.1:0-10018 GCA_028565755.1 Dinotopterus cunningtoni
CACACACACACACACACACACACACACACACACACACACACAGCACCTGCGCGCACAAACAGAAACACTTATCTGTCCGGATTTATTTTTACCTTTTTTTAAAGGTAAAGTGCAGGTTATTTTTTTTTATTTTTACTTTATATTTTGTGTTTATTATTTTTATGTATTTATTTTTGGGGCTGTGGAACGAATAATTTGCGTTTCCATTATTTCTTATAGGATAATTCGATTTCGTTAAACATGAGCCAGCTTCTGGAATGAATTATGCTCGTAATCCAAGGTTCCACTGTTCTTATAGATGTGATATAGTTGTGCCCCTCTTCACCACAGTGGTAGCAAAAGAAGTCCTTTGACTCTCCTTTTTTGGATTTCTCTGTCAGGAGTGATTTGGCAGAGAACTTTTACTGCATTGTGGAATTTTGGCTTTTATAGCAGTCCTGATTGTCATGACTGCAACCTGCTCTCTGAAACATTTCAGCTATTTTTTTTTTTGAAGCATGGAGCTCTATCTTTTCTGGAGGCTTCTGCATCAGTACTCTGAGAGACTGCAGGTTCTAAGAATAGTGGTGGTGGAGACTGTGCTGTTGGCAAGACTGCAAGCTCAAGAAGGTCTTATATTTCTGCCTCAGCTGACAATGTAATGGTCTTAAGATGCACAGACCTGGCTATGTTTAAAGTACTTGTCTTAAACTTTATACTTTTATCATGCATCTCTCATTTAACAGCTGCAGAAATGTATTGGTTAAGCTGTTTGCTCACTAAGCTTGGGGATACGTAGCATTGTGTCAGATCATGTTGTCTCTTTAATAAGGTGGTCAATGAATACTTTATCTGCAAAGCCAAGCTGCGAGCTACTTTGTTGAAGAACTCTGTCCATTCTTTTTACTTTAAAAAGCTTATTTTCTGAGTGATAGCACAGCATGTTGAATTGCATGGCCTGCAGGATCTTCAAACCAAGACAGCTTTACAGCTTGTATGTGTTTCATTCTCTTTTCCCTGTCTGACCAGTCATTCTCTTTTATCATTGGTTGAGCTTGCTCTATACATTTATGCAACTGCTCTTCTCCAGGAGGTTGGAGAGTATCACCAGAGAAATTTCACATCCTCCGCTATGAGTTACTGTCACTGGTGGGCTTGGATGCTTTTATGCATTATATCTCCCACTGTTCTAATAACAGTTTTAGCCGTGGACACCTGGAGTGAAAAAGCAAGACCAGATTCTTGTTGTTGCTCCTTTTCGGCATCCTTTATTTATTCATCCGTAGATACGTTTCCTTCTTCAGAAAGTCTGCAAATCCTCCATGGCAATTCAGTGCCATCTGGTTACATATTTAAAGATAGTGAAACTGTATTAACACTCTCTGCATTTACATAATGCAGTCAGACCCTGACTCTGCCAATCAAACTTTAGGACTACATTATCTTGTATTTCTTAGATTTTATTTTATCAGCATAAACTTGTGATTTGAGGCAATACGCATTATATTATATTGAAAGATAACAGAAATTCGATATACAGTCCTTTCCAAAATGCCACATCTTTCATTTTGTACTATACACCGAAGAAATTTGTGTTCAAAGGATGAAATTGAGAGGATAGATGAGAAGTTTAGGTTTTATTTTCTTATAATTTAATATTTTATATCTACATAGATGCATTAAACAACATAAAACATGACGGATTGGTGCCAGACTACATATTTTTTAGTTGAGCAAAGGTACTAGAACAGATATTCCTAAGATAAATAATGCTTAATATGTGGATGTATATCCCTTGCTTGCAATAACAACTTCATCAATTCTGTGACCTCCAATATTACAAAACTCTTGCATTTTTTTTGAGCTGCTGCTACCACAGCTATTTTCAGTTGTTGTTTGTTTTGATGGGGGTTTCTACCTTCAGTCTCCTCTTCAGAAGGTGAAATGTATGTTTAGTTGCAGTACGGATTAGTGATTGACATGGGCATTCTAAAACCTTCAACATTCTGCCTTTGATGAAGTTGACTAAGATGATGATGAAGTCATCAAACTGCTGTGGCTGGGCAAGTGCCTGTGCTGCATGCAGCTGAACTGAGATGAACTGACAAGTAACATGATTGACAGAATAGTAGATGAGAGTCCATGTCTTGATTAGATGGATGGTGAATGGTAAGACCATGTGTCTTAACTGCTTGATTTTTAGAGCTTGAAGCATAAACGTGGTCAAATCAGATAGAACGAGAGAAAAGTGAAAAGTAAAAATCACCTTATTGGAAAATTAGGTCATATACATTTTGTTTAACAGCATTTAAATGAATTGAGTGACACACACCATTCATCTATGAGGAGGTGCATACAGTAGGTGCTTGCAGATTGGGTGCATTTTTACCAAGCTTTCTAGGGTGATTTTTATATAAGCTGCAGTCTGAAACAAAGCACCAGTGGTCTGGTGAGCCTTTATCTCGAACCAGTTGAGAATGAAGGGTTCATTGAGTTGTGCGAAGAAATAATAAACAGCACCATCACCAGTGGAAAATGTTGCAAATAATGTTAAAGAAAAATCATTCAAATATCCCTAATAACCACCAATATTTAGTGGTCTGGTGAGCCTTCCTCTCGAACCAGGGCTACATTATGTAGATAATGTTAGATGACTATTTTATTGTTAGTTGATTTGTGTTGTTTATGATATTGGGGTGTGTGTGTGTGTGTGTGTGTGTGTGTGTGTGTGTGTGTGTGTGTGTGTGTTAGATGAATTGGCATTCCAGCTAGGTTGCATTCCTCCATTCAATACGTTCCTATTCAAAAACCACATTCCTGAATGAATGAGAGTATGCATAATAGAATGAATGTATAAAATGACATAAAATATTAACAGTGGAAACCTTTTATAGAACAATTTGTATGTATTTGAAAAGAATCAGCAGTGGTATGCACTTATCCAATTTAATCCTTTTTTATTAGTGGTCAGCCTTTCACTGGAGAGCAAATATCAAATATGACACATTTGTATGCTTATAGAACACATTTGAGCTAATACTCGTCAGCACTTAATGCTTTTAATTCATAATCCATCTCGCTCTCTCGCACACACAGACCAGTGAAGTGATGAGTGTTCATTTCCTACTCCACTCAACTGAGAGACAGATGTGTTTTTAGGATGGTCACACCCTAAAAGCCAACCTTTGCACCTTTAAAACACACTCTTTATAGAGACTTTTACCATCAGGTTCTCAGTTTTAATTTGTGTCAACACCGCTTATAGAATTTACAGCTAGACAAGCTCTGGGATTTTGAGTGAGAGAAAGTAAGACAGATACTGAAGGTGAACTCTCTCAGTACAAGCTTTTATCTGTCTGCTGTGCCTCGCATGCAAGTGTTTACCCATATATTGTACCACACAGTATCTATGCAGAATATACAGTATATAGTATACTGTACTTAGGTATTATTGGTGTAACTGTATTTATGCAGTTCCACTCAGTACAAAGCAGACATTGCCTGTCGGCACATGTTGTGATTAGAGTGGATACAGTCTAGCTTGAACATGTGATGCTGGAATTTGAGGATCTACCTTGTAGAAAAGATTCAAATATAACTTTAGAGATGTAGAGTTTAAAAGTCAGATAAACATGTATTTAAACTATAATTCAGCATTACATTGTAGGCATGGTGGCTTAGTGTTTAGCACAGTTGCCTTGCACCTCCAGGGTACAGATTTACCTCCCACCTTGGGTCTGTGTGCATGTTCTCCCCGTGCTTAGTGGGTTTCTGCTTACTTGGGTTTCCTCCCACAGTCCAAAACCATTTAGTCTAATTGGCGTTCTCAATTTTCCTGTAGTATGTGAATGTTGACCTGTGGTCCCAGCACCGTCATAAAAATGTGAATAAATACAACAATTAACATTAGGATCCATGGTCCCTAGGCAGACTACAGAGGTTCCTAGATGGATGGATTTCTAGGCACTAATTCACTGGTCAGATGCACTGATGCAGTGGCAACATACTAGCGAGCTAACTTAGCTAAGTGATGTACATTGGCTTTTTCAAACAGTGAACTGTTTTAGATTTAACAAATGACTAATGTCTATTAACTGATTAATCAAAAGCTAATACTTGTTTATACAGTACAGCATATTTAAAGATGAGAAGTTTTACTTTTTTCTGATGCTATGTGCAGCCATGTTGATTTGATGTCACTGTAGACACAGGGAAGAAATTAGGATTTCAGAGTCGACTCTTTGTGTTGGCATTTCATGTCATGAAAAACATGCTCTGCAATTATTCTGTTAAGAATGAAGGGTTCATTGAGTTGTGCAAAGAAATAATAACAGCACCATCACCAGTGGAAAATGTTGCAAATAATGTTAAAGAAAAATAATTTAAATATCCCTTATTCATAATAATTCATAATACATTTAATGTATTATTACTGTTTTTTTTTGTTGTTGTTGTTTCTTTTTATATGCCCCAAAAACCTCTGAACCATGAATTCAAAACCAAGTATAGGGACCCATGACTTTTGCATTACGTTACAATCCTAATACATATACCATCCTACATTCCATCAGGTTCCATAACATCTGCCACATTATTTATTGATTTATTTAAATGGCGGATACTTTTTGTCTTTTAGCTGTAACAATGCAAAGACCATAATGCTAATTAGCACATTTATTCTCTCATCACATTCAGCATGCTTGACAGAAATACTTTAGAAATTACTGTATATTAAATCTAGTTTATAGGATTCTAATTTGCATTTTCTCCTATGAAAGGAATATTAAAATTTGAACAAAATGCGCCCATCTGCTCTCTCTCTCTCTCTCTCTCTCTCTGAGATTGGTTTTCATTGGTTTATGGTGTAATATTAGTTTACTGTTCTTTTGGGTTATCTGTTCTTTTTCCACTTTGCACTATGGTAGGTGGATTGGCCATGCTACATTGACTGTAGATGTAAAGTGTGTCTTTCTTTGTGTGTGTGTGTGTGTGTGTGTGTGTGCGCCCTGTGATTGATTGGCACCCTCTTATGCCCCTCTTGTGTCCCTCTTGTGTCTCCCAGGATAGGTCCCAGGTCTTTGTATTTGTATGGCATCCTATGATGGACTGGCGTCCCACCCAGTTTATATTCCCACGGTGTACCCAGTGTTCCCAGCATAGGCTCTGGATCCACCCTAACCCTGGGTTAAAGTGTTTAAACACTACATGGTATAAATGCTTTACCAGATTGTAAAAGGTCAAAACAGACACTTTTTTTTCTTAAAGCATATAACACAAAATGGCACAAATTCTACAACAATGTATAGCAAAACTGTATTGTCACAAAGACATCTTATGGAGTAGCAGGTAGTGTTTGCACCTCACAGCTCTATACTTTGGGGTTCAGTTCTGAGCACCGGTTACTGTCTGTATTACTGGTGTGACGGGAGACCGTACACCTCTTCTAATGTTCACACAACTTTATACACCAAGCGGCAGTTCAGCACCAAGGACAGCGGAAAAGGGGCGGGGCACCGTAACTCTGCCTGGCCGGTTTCCTGTTTTCATTCATTGTCCTGGAGACATCGCACACCTTTAAAAGGGGAACAAAACTCCAGCCCGGTGAGTAGAATGTGGGAGACCTTAATGCCACTAATCTCTTGCCCTCTGTCTCGCACTTTTCAGACTCTGACAGCTCCAAGGAGCACCAGCCGCCACTGTCCGATTGCCGCCTATCAGCATGCATCATATACCACGTCCACCCCAGCTTATCACTGCCACCGCACAACCATGGAAGACGACACCAACTCACACTCTTAGACAGGAGTTACTGCACTCAATTTCTCCCTACACGCTCACTCCCTCTCACTTCCCTTCACTTTACCACAAATAAAAGCACGATTAAGCAGCACCTGCCATCTCTGTCTGTGTCTGTGTCTGTGCCCCGCTAAAGAAAAAGGAAGCTTTACACTGGGTAGGAGTTTTCCCCAAAAAAATGAAATTAATAGGTCAGGACTGAGTCTGAAAAATACTAATTTACTGTTCACTGTACTAACCAGTCTACCTGCTGCCAAGATGGTATCTGCTGGAGCACTGGAGGTGCCAGTCAATCACTCTGCTGTATAAATTGCTTTAAAAAGTTGGTTTTCGCAGTCATGGATGTGACACTCGAATTTCCATTGACTTGCAAAGTGCCTCGATGCCTGCATAATCTTTGCATAACTGTGCATGTAACTGTGCAGGAGGCATGCTGATGAGTAGTCAAAAAATTAAGATATTCATGCATTTTATAGCTATGCACTAGTTTATTGCTTTATGCGTGTGATGGATATGTTTGGGTGTAAGAGGAAATAAAGATTTTTGAACAAGCTTTAAATATCAAATAGCTTTGCTGGAAGATGACTTTGTAAGACACTTAGAACAGAAATTGTAGATGTAAAATTGTAAGGTAAAATTTTGACACCACATTGAAAATCTGGGATATTTTTTTTCCACTTACTAGAGCAAATAAACATAAGATTTTATAATTTGAAAAATAATAAAAGAAAGAAAGAAAGAAATTAAAAGAAAGAAAGTAAAAGTTCAATATGTTAAATATGTCATTTTCAAGATTCTTAACTTTTTTTTTAACTATTTATTTTTTAAGTGATGAGCTATAGTGGCATAGTGGTTAACAGTGTGTTCTTGCCCCTCCAAGGTTGAGAGTTTTATTTCAGCCTTGGGTCTGTGTGTAGGGAATTTGCATGTTCTCCACATGCTTAGTGGGTTTTCTCTAGGTGGTCCTGTTTCCTCCCACAGTCCAAAGACATGCAGGTTAGGCTAATTCCTTTATGCGATGGATCAACCCTTCCAGGGTGTATCCCGCCTATAGCCTTAAGCCCCTGGGATAGGTTCCAGGCCTCCAGTGACGGTGTACAGGATAAGCAGTTTAGAAAATGAGTGAAAGTAAGAACATGTAAGTTATATGGACTATGTTAGCTTAGATTTAGTGCCTGATCTCTTCTAATGGGGCATGTGATTAGATGACACTCTGATGGATTTGAACATGAATCATAAGGTTTTCACTTATGAATTCTTTGCCAGCCCCAGTGCACACTGTCATTGAAGCAGAAAGAGGACAAATCAAACGCTAAGAAACACTAAAATTCTAATAACTTAAGGGGATGTAATAAATAGAAACTTGATGGCTTGATAGTTAGTTTATACAGTAAATACAGCGATATAGCTTGCCATAGGTGGCATAGTTTAACTGAGCAATATAACTCACTGTACCACCATGACGCTGGCGTGAAGACACAGCCCAGCTATCATGACTTGTTGGCTTGAATAAATGCAACAGTGCTTTTCATAATCACATGGTTGTTTTGTTATTTCTTGTATGTAACAAACTGATATAGGAATCACATTTTAAGTTGAGATCCCAGGGCCTGTTTGATTTACAAATAAACAGTTTTCATAAGTTTTGAGCAGAAACCTAAGTCTGATCATACTTTATTTCTATCATTTAAAAACAGCAGCTTAGTGGTCTAAATACCATGCAGGTCTTTTAATAAAGTAAGGATATGACAGGGCAAGAATACCCAATCTTAGATTGTTCTCTTCACTGATCACTTATGAAATTTGATTAGTTGTTGTGCTTTAATTGCTTGATTAACTTGCTCAAACTTGCTTCTTTTTGCTTTAAAGGCCCTGCTTTTGCATGGTCACGATGTGCTTTGGCAGCTATTGTGATAAAATAGCTACAGAGAAATATAACTTAATACCAAACAAATCATTAGATGAGGCTTTTAGCCAGAGTAAAACATTTAATTGGGGCAAACGTTTTTAAAGAAATAATGGAAATTATGCTCGTGCTTCTTGCAAATCGACAGATAACTTGTAGCCAACTTGTGGAAGAGGTGCATCTGTCTGTGGGAACTGTACACAATAATTTTGTAAACAACACTTGCACATTACAAGAACTTGGCTGGGAGTTATTGCCATGTCACGCATACAGTCCGGACTACATTGCAAGACATTTCCACATGTTATTAATGGAGTTAATTAAAGGCCAGTGTTTCAGTAAGTATAAGCAGTAAGTGTAAGCAAAGTTTAAGGCATGTTAAATACTCATAAAGTGTCTTTAATGGCATCCTGAATTTGGAGATTTCAGATCTCCAAAATATTCAGATCTCCTAAATAAATATTTTTCTTTGCACATTTTCTTAGATTCTGGACTTTTTATAAAAAATTTAAGTTAGGGATAATTGACACTGGCATATTCGTGTTTCTGTTGGTGGTCATTTAAAAAAATAGTACCATGTGATACCCTATGCCCTCGCCAAAGCAAAAGTAATTAATGTTACTCAGCAGCAGAGAATGTGGTGATGTTCAGCGCTGACACAGTGATCACATACGCACTGGGCTGCTTGCCTTGTTCAGGCTTGTTCGATTTGCTATGAATAGCTTTAAACAAATTTACCTTCGTGCTCTTCGATTTCCTATAAAAATGCAACACATTTGATAAGAGCCCCATTATCACCAGTGACATTACCAACCATTAAACTGTGATTATCCACACTCTCCATCTCTCTCTCTCTCTCTCTCACACACACCATCTCCTTTTAGCTGTTGCTTTCGACACTATCACAGTGAACAATGACTGGATTTTCTGCTTACGCCTTTTTCCAGTGAGATAAAAAACATCTATTTCTCGCTCTTCCAACAGCCATTAGCACTTACTGTACATGTGTAGAACTTACGCATGTAGAAAACACACACATCTTTATGAGAAGGGACAAAATGCAGATTTCTAATTTTCTAAAGATTAAAAGATTTTTAAAACACATCCCCGTGACATTTTTTGCATTTCGTTTTTTTAAGAGAATTTTTATTTTTTGTCATTGTTACAGCAGTGTCACATAGTCGCAGACTGCAAATTGTCTCATGCGATATAACGTGTTTTTTTCTTTCTCTGTCTCTCTCTCTCTCTCTCTTCCTGGCTGCTGCAAGACTACAATAAAAGCATACATGCTGCATTAATCATTTAACCACCCCCTCGAGTCACCGCCAGCTTGCTTTAGCCATGAGCTTTCCATTTGGACAAGATTCATTTGAGAATGCTGATTAAAGTGTGTTGTTTACTCTTTTCTCATCCCTATTTGATGTTAATGTGTAGCTTTTAAGTTAACAAGTGACAAGTGAGATGAGAGAGTGAAAGAGGAGCTGTTTTGAATTCAAGTGTTTGATTTTCTGTTTTTGTTTGATCTGATTTTCACTTTCCTGTCCATGGTGGTTTCAGATTAAACACTACGGTGCTGAATTTGTTTGAATATTATGTGGTTGTTAGGTGATGAGCACTGATATTATTTGTTTTTTTAATCTTTTTTTTTAACTTGGTTGGAGAAAAAGCTTCACCTCTTGCCCAGTCTACATTTTTGGACCATTGCATCATACTGTTATTGTTGTTCTTTCAGCTGCAGGGGTCGCCACAGGAGACTATCTAATCTGCACACAACTTGTTAAAGGTTTTATGTAGGATGCCCTTCCAGACGCATCGCTCCCATTTTGTCCGGGCTTTGGACCAACACTGCATCCAGTGGCATGGGTTAGGACATTGGCCTGGGGATCGAATCCGGCCCTTGTGTATGGCAGACAAGAAACCAGCCATCAATACCCACTGGGTCATTGCATCATATATTTAAAAATAAATTTTAGTTATCATCATAGAGGTGGAAAGTGTCCTTGTTTTTTTTTCAACAAAACTAAATTCACATTGGCACAGAGGGTGTGACTCAAGTGTAAAAAAGCTCTGTCTGCTAAGGTGTTTTCTCAGTCAATTTTTCCATAAGAAATAGTGGAAATTCAAATTATTCGTTCCACAGCCCAAAAAAATAAATACTTAAAAATAATTAACACAAAATATGAAGGAAAAATAAAACAAAATAACCTGCACTTTACCTTTAAAAAAAAAGTAAAAATAAATCCCGACAGATAAGTGTTTTCATTTATGCGCACAGGCGCTGTGTGTGTGTGTTTTTCTCTCTCTTGCGCTGCGGAGTGTGTGTGTTATGTGTGTGCG
>JAOTRS010039367.1:0-10018 GCA_028565755.1 Dinotopterus cunningtoni
ACTTTTGACTGGTACTGTATAAATAAACAGGAATATTATAATAAGACTATCTATACACAGTTTGTCATGTGATTTTATGCACTAATGTCCAGACTCTCGTGGCTGTCTATGGTACATAAAAGTCTCATGATGTACAACGCTGACTTATTATTATTCTTGTAGAAAACCTGACCAGCACTTACAAGAAACGTAATGTGTGTACACATACAGTATGTGAGAATAGCAGTTGAAAAAAAGAAATCCCAGAGATCTTCCAGAGAAACAGGATGTTGTGTAATTATCACCACGAGCAGTATGTAAGCTGTACAATCAAAGAGCAGAAGAAAGAAGTAGAATGGTTTATTTATATATTTTTATACCACACTATCTGTATTTTAATCTATTTTTCTGCCAAAATTACAAGAATCTCTCTCCCTCTCCCACATGCCCATACACACACATACACACACACACACACACACACGCACACGCACACTCAGTGTATGAAATCTGTGTGTTCTTCTGTAGAATTCCACACCGAGACATCGTCTGTGCTGGGACACGTCCTGAACACTGCAATAAACTGGTTGGCGAGCGTGACTCAGACATGTGTAGAGCAGCACGTAGTGAACTTAGTGACTCTCTCGCCTTCGCCTCGGTTACTCGCCCGTGTGCCATCTCACGCCGTCTGACTTTAACACAAAAAGAGATGTTTCTTAAAATAAAACATGCACTGAAATGTCACACAGTCTGCACAGGAAACTCGCTCCCAGAACATTTTACGCAGGGATAAATGGAGTGATGGCACTATAAGACATTTGGTTAACTGTGTCTGATGTTAGCAAATCAATAATAGGGCCTTTATATGCCTTTTAAGAACACGAAAACATCATAAACATGGGGTGATTGACAGACAGACAGACAGACAGATAAACACCTGACTGTGATGGTTGTAAAGGTTAAAGGTCTTTTGAACCTCTTTTCCACCTAAAATGAGTCATTTTTAGGTTTCCTGGTTCCTTTAACCATAACACCAATCAGGATACCCGCATCAGGTTCATGCGCTAATCTCCCCTGGCTAAGCTTTTGCTATTTCTGCTGTTTCTTTAGCATCACCTATGCTTTGCTGGCTATGACAGATTTTACTCACAATGTAGCTTCACTGACGTCTGTAATACTGGCAAATTAACATCATCACAACATTTTAACAAACTAAAATTCCTGCTGGAGTTTCTTCATGTTTTAGCGTAGCTTCGCTTGTATGCGGTCACTATAGTTACATTTTCTTGTGTACTTTCTGTTGCTATTTTCTCATTAACTCTTTGTCTTTTTTGCTGGTTGCCAAGGTGTTTTAGTTAGTCTTGGGATCATAGTTGTACTAGCCTGATTAGTTTCAACCTCATGTATAACTTCTCCTACAGTAAACCTGGACTTTGCTGGAGTTAGTGCTGGAGAGGAGGGCCTTGAACAAAGTGCTGTGCATCGTGTTTAACACCAGTCACTCTCTGTATGGAGGTTTTGCCGAGCAGAAGAGTCCATCACAGAGCTGCTCTAGGGACTGACCCAGGAGATCCTTTTTACCCCAGGTCCATACGTTGTTTAAACACCTCTTTATGGTGCAAGGGGATGTGGATTGGTGGTCTTGGATGTAATTGTTCCTCTGATATTTATGCATTCTCTTTTTAAAATGTAGCTCTTCTCCATCACAGACTCACAGTCATGTGTATCTACTAGTCCCCTAGTACCCTAGTCTGCCTAGACTTTATTATCTCAGTCTTGCACCACTCACTTTTTGCACTTTTGTCATTTTTCTGTCATTTTTACATCTCAAGTTGGACACCTCAATCTCCAAACACATATCATTTATTTTTAGTTTATTTTGGATTCTGTATTTTGTCTTGTCTTAGTCATTTCTGTGGAAGCATTAGTGTTCTCCCATATGTGTGTGTGTGTGTGTGTGTGTGTGTGTGTGTGTGTGTGTGTTTTTTAGCTGTGTGCTCTACACAATGCAGTTGCAACTACATTATCCTTTGCTACTAGATGTTTTAAAATTCCTTTAGGATCAATAAAATATCTACAGTATCTATCTGATATGATCATGAAACACATTTATAGTGACGTCTGCTTAAAATGACACTTGATATTTTTACTCCCTGCCGCGTGGTCAGAGAAGCTTTAGACGACTTTACCTGAAAGTGAAAAGGGAATAGTCACGAGATCGTGAGAACAGAGGACGTTAATTACACGACACATGTGTAAAGTTTTCATGATTATTTAATCTTAAATTCTCACTGAAGTCTTTAGGGATCTTTCAGGCCGTTCAAAGGTGTGGGAGAGAGAGAGACAACATGACTGAGCATGCAATAATCTCTCTCTCTCTCACACACACACACACACACACACACACACACACACACACACACTACTATATGTTTTGTGTTTGTTGTTTCTGTTGCTAGTGTTTTTATTTTCTCTTTTCAGAGCCTCGGGGTTCTGCACATTTTTGGTTTCTTAAATGAAGACGCAGATGTTTTTCAGAAACGTCTCAAACACCGCAACACACAGAATCTGACACAATCACACACTTTCCACAGTGGGTGTTTAATTTCCGAGTTTTTGCTCAGTCTTTATTCATTATGTGGTTTTGGCATCGCAGAACATTTTTCCAGAACACACACTGAAACTTTAGCTCTAGCTTTTTCTTAAAGTTGGTTCTGAGTTTGCCGGAGCTTCGTCACATAAACACGTCCACCACGTTTGTAGCTGCCGCAATCTTTACATTGCTTTTTCCCATCTGGGAATGTCCCGAGAGCGAAACTCATCCGGATGGGATTATTAGTGACCTACAGCAGGAACGTTATTCTTAGGACGTTAATTATTTGCATAACCTTCTTTAAGTGTTGGCACTTAAAGAACCCGGACCCTGGAGGTTTACAATATAAAGCTAATTGATGTAGGTTTAATTACTCTCTCTTTCTCTCTGTGTGTGTGTGTGTGTGTGTGTGTGTGAGAGAGAGAGAGAGAGAGAGAGAGAGACAGAGAGAGAGAGAAACACAACACTGAGGAAAAAGAAACCAGAAAAAAAGGAACCTAATCGATAAAAGAAACAAAAGGTTGATTTATAGTTGTATTTCACAGCGAATAGGAAATAAAAATAAAATCAATTTCTCACTCATCTTCTATACCGCTTTATATTCGGGGTCGCGGGGACCTGGAGCCTATCCCATGAGGCTTAGGACATGAGGCAGGGTACACCCTGGACAGGGGGCCAATCCATCACAGGGCACACACACATACACACACTCTCATTCACACACTACAGGCAATTTCAGAATGCCAATTAGCCTAACCTGCATATCTTTGGACTGTGGAAGGAAACCGGGGTACCCGAAGAAAACCCACCAAGCACGGGGAGAACATGCAAACTCCATGCACACAGAGACGGGAATCGAGCCTGGCCAGGAATCGAACCCGGACCCTGGAGGTGCAAAATCTATTTCTTTCAAGTTTAATTCTTTCTTGTTGCAGAACATTGTATATACATTGATATATTTATATAAATATTTACGTTTACTTTTATGTTTTTATAATAAATAAAAATAGTAAAACAAAAATATTTGTCACTATTTAATTGCCATGGTGACATGAAATGTAAAGTGGATTGATCTGCCATTAGGTTTTTAAGCTTTTAATAAGCATTATGTTTAATAATCAGGAATATTTCCAGACTTTAAGGAAGTTCAGACAAAACTACTCAGTTCCTGTTCCTCAATCAGCCAAGACACTTTTTATTTCCTCTTTGATTCTTGTATTTTACCCAGGATTATGAGATTAATATATCTAATAAATACTACAAGCTAACAGACCCCTGTGTAACAGCATCTGTGTGTCTGAACTAAACCTTCTGATAAAGGGAGACGATGGATTCCCCAGAACGTTTCAGAGCAGAAACCCGAGCTGGAGATGTCCTCATGTAAATTCTGCAATACTTTCTCAGGTAGACAGTGTTTCTGCGTTCTCTCGTCCTCCCTCGTCCTCGTGTAAGGAATGTGCGCTCAGACAGGCTGGGACTTGATGCTCCGAAAGCTTTTCACCAAACTGCCTGAAGCTGCGCAATCTTCTCTTCCCCTTTACAGCCTGCAAGTTTCATCAGGTTCTTCTGACAAGCTCCACATGAGATCTTTTAGGCTTTTCGAGTCACATAGTGCACATAATAAGATAGCAAATAAAATGAAAAACTACGACCCTAGAGTGGACCAATACACTCGCCGGTCAGTCTCAGTGCAGGGTTGTTTTACAGGGCTTTCTACGAAGTTCTGGACAGGACTGTGTGAAAGTCTTACACACACTTTTATCTTCAGTGCAAATATTTGTCATAGATATTAATCATCTGCATTATTATTACAAAACCATTCAATATTTGCAAACATAACTTAAAGATTATTAAATGAATAACAACATTTTAAAGTGCTGTGAAAAAGTATTTGCCCTGATGTCAGATTTTTTTAAAATCCGATTTCATTTTTTTTTTTTTTTTTAATGAATGCACAGATTTTAATATAAAACTAAGATAACCGGAGTAAATACAAAATACAAACAGTTTTTAAACTTTCCATTTATTAAGGCAAAAAAAGCTGTCCAAACCTACCTGGCCCTACAGTATGTGAAAAAGTAATAACCCCCTAAACCTAATAACTGGTTGTGGGGTAACAACTGCAATCAAGAGTTTGTGATGGCAATGAGTCTTTTACGTCACTGTGGAGGAATTCTGGCCCGCTCTTCTTTGCAGAGGTGTTTTAATTCAGCCACACTGGAGGTTTTTTTGAGCATTAACGCCCCTTTTTAAGGTCACACCACAGCATCGCAATTGACTTTAAGTCTGGACTTTGACTAGGCCCCTGAATTAAAAACCTTAATTTTTTTTCAGCCATACAGAGGTGGACATGCTGGTGTGTTTCGTTGTCCTGCTGCATAACCCAAGTGCTCTTGAGCTTAAGGTCACGAACTGATGGCCAGATTTTGAGAGCGCAGGATTCATGGTTCCATCAATTATGGCGGGTCGTCCAGGGCCTGAAACTGCAAAGCCCCAGACCGTCACACTACCACCACCATGTGTGACTGTTGGTACGATGTTCTTTTTATGAAACAGTGTGTTAGTTTTATGACAATTGTAATGGGACACACACCTTCCAAAAGTCGCAGTAGCTTTCGCCTTGGAATTCTCTCATGGACGCCATTTTTGCCTCCAGTCGATTTATTATTGTTGAATCATGAACTCGGCCCTTAACTGAGGTGAGTGAGGCCTGCAGATCTTTAGAGTCATCATTGTGCTCTTGGAAGAATTTTGGTCGTCCGGTCACTCCTGGGAAGGTTCACCACCGTTCCAAGTTTTCGCCAAGAGTTTATAATGGCTCTCACTGTGGTTCACTGGAGTCCCAAAGCTTAGACACGTCTCTGTAACTCTTTCTAGACTGATACATGTCAATTAATTAGTTTCTCATCTGTTCTTGAATTTCTTTAAATCGTCTTGCTTTTTAAGATCACTTTGTCAGACAGGTTCAACAGGTCTAGAAATCACTTGAATAGAATTTATAATCTACAAATTATCAGGCCTAGGGGTGGCAAGTGAAATTTAACTCACCTTTCCAAAAATCACAGTTAATTCATGGTTTAGCAAGGGGGCAATTATTTTTTTTACAGAGGGTCATGGTTTGGACATTTTTCTCCCTTAATAAATGAAATAATCATTTAAAAACTGCATTTTGTACTTACTAATAAATACAATTAAATACTAATGAATAATATTACATTTTGTTTGATATGCAAAAAAGTTTTGGGTAAAAAAAAAAAAAACTTTTCACAAGACTGTATATACAGTAACAGACCGGTTTTAACATGGAAACAAAACAAACGGACTAAAAAGGTAATGCACCCTTTTGGATTTTAAAGGAAAATATAAAAATAAAATAAAAAAAGCGTGACAAAGTGAGCAGAGAAGCTGTGGAAGGATCTCCGAGGTGCTCATGTGCACAAAACTACACTACCACACTACTGATTGTTTTCACACCAAAAGGAGAAGAAACTACGTCATGGTGATGTGTTACGACAAGCAGCAGGGCCTGGTTTTTAATTGACCCATGACTGTGTGTGTGTGTGTGTGTGTGTGTGTGTGTGTGTGTATTTTGGGGATGGGGGGGATTGCGCAGCAGCAATTTTCTCACACTCTCTTTGTTTTTCATGTACAGCTAAAGGATTAAAAAATGATATTCACTTAAGATGTCTGGGGTGAAGTGTTTAATCCACTGATGAGCCCTGTGTCTTTCTTAAAAACTTTCCTCTTTTGAAGTGAGTGTCGTCGTGACTTCACACTCAAACATAATGTATAAGCCAACCTAAAAAAAACAAACAAAAAACAGACTGATGTTACATAAAAAGGAGCTTAGGAGTTAGTGTTAATGCTCAGTAACAGTGTGCAGTAGAATATACAGTACACAGGTGTGATGCGTACATACTGTACTGTAGAACTCTGTGGATTGTACGACTGATGACCAATAAAATGAGCATCAAAGTTAAAACCTAAGTTAAAAATGTCTTATTCTATTCTTAAATGAATGAAACATAATCTGCACAAACACAGGGAGAGCGATGAACCTGTGTGTGCTGTGAAATAAAAAACACTCGTGTTTGCACACCCTGGGCTATGGGATCTGCTTGGCCGTTGCCGCTCTGTTCCGGTCCCGTGTTCTTGCTCAGCGTGTGTTTGTCGTGTCGATGTTGTACACACTGAGATGATGAAAAAGTGGTAAAGAACGAGCCACTCAGTCCTGACTCTATCAGTGTGAAGTGGATTTTTTTTCCAGGATTAAATTTCCTGGAGGAATCGATGTCAATCCCTGCAGCTCTTCATCTCTAATGAGGACGTTCGTCTCAGCAGCAATGCGGCGTCCCATGGCTTTAAGAGCTTTCGCAGGTTTTTACGGTTTGTTTGTGGAATGACTGGGTAAGAAAAAGCCTCAGGACTTTTTAATGAATATTAGCTTGTAGACAATACAGACAAACAGGAAGATGACGAGTTCACCAAAAAAAGAATTTGAGGAATTCATGGTCTCAGGTCATGTAGCATGAAGCCCCTTATGTTCTGTAGGACGTAGGAGGAAAAGAGGGTGAGAGTATACAAGAAGAGTCGTTACTCTTTACGACGAGTACTTTTTGCCTTTGTTTATTTTTTTTGTAAAGTAAATTACAAAATAATTTAAAAAAAAACAAAAAAACAAAAGCAGAACTGTTAGTATGTCTCTAAATGAGGTTCAGAAGTCCCGCCCTCTGCGTTATGATTGGTTCCAAAATTTCATCCTCATCCTGGTTAGAAACCTAGAGCACTTAGCCGGGTCTCAAAAAATTGTGTTTTTAGCCCAGTTTAGCACAATATTAGTTCATTTTTAAATCTGTGTCAGTGTAAACCACATTTTCTGAAAATTAAGTTTCAGATCGCTGGTTCGAACTCCGGGTGATGCTGTTGCCTCTCACAGCCAGAGGCCTAGAGAGAGCTGATTGGCTGAGCTCTCTCAGGGGGGAGGAATGAGAGGTACTTCGCGCTCCCACATTAACGACGGCTCTACGAGCCAATCAGGGGCATCTGTGAGCTCGCGTACGCGGAAGGAGCGGCTAGCGCTGTTCCTCCGAGTGTGTTACGCCACCTCCAACGGTGTGTGAGCAAGCAGTTCGAAAAAAGTGGTCGGTGACGCCACGTGGGTCGGAGGAAACACGTGGGCGGTCTGCGGCCCTCCCGACTGAGTGGCGGTAGCTGCTTAATGTGGGAGCCCCCTAGTGATTGGGAGGAATTGGATGGGACAAAAATTAGGGGTGAAAATCGGGAAAAATCGGGGAAAAAATAAATTATAAAAAAAAAAAAAAAAGAAAATAATTGAGAGAATGAAGCGAGGTGACAAGATGGCAGACAACGCTTGTTCTTTTAACATGAATCGTTTAACCATTGCTGCGACTCTGTACTGTACTGAAAAACTGTACTGTAATATACTGTGTATGTGTAGCCAGTTCAGTGTATCCTAGTGCCTAACCAACGTTTGCTGGACTTACAAACGAATTGTGACTTACTGTAATAAAAATTGGTTACAAATATTTAATCAGCTACACTGGTCTCTGCTACCTTCTTCCAAGCTTTTTTAAAATTAATTTAGGTTTGTATATGATCAGATAAACTACAACTACAGTTATAAGCTTTCTTCTATCTTTCTGCATCATACAGTAAATAGGAACAAGTTACAGGTAGAAAATAAATTTTTGAGCTCGTAACTGAAGAAACACTCTGTAGGATCCGTACAAGGAATCATTTAAGACATTGATGAGGATTTGTGACTTGACAGCCTCATAAATAATTTGCATAGAATTGAGAATTCCTGATTAGTGGCATTTTGTTTACGTGCAAATCGGATCTTCAAATTTGAGCTTTTAGGTGAGCGTTAAGAATCGACTCATATACAGCTCAATTTTATTGTAATTATTTCGAGACATACACAACACTGATAATATCACAGCATGATTCGCCAAAATGGTTCCATGGAAACCTCTTTATATTGGCAGTGAGCCACTCGAGATCAGGAAGAGTTGATTCCCATCAGTGAGTCAAATAAACTAAGTCACTGAAAAGATCCAGAATTTCCTGTTTTATACTCCTGATGATACACAACACACTTTATATAACCACAGATCTAAAAACACACACTGGGTCATTGTGATGAATTTATGTTTGTCCCATCACATACTGTATGTTACAGCATCATGACGAGTTCCTAGTTCCTGATCCGCAGAAATAAAACGGTTATTGGAATGATTATTGTAAAAAATGTAAATGCTTTTATGAAACACTTCATGCATAATGAATCTGATAAGAGCGCTGCAGATAGAGAGTGCCGCCCGTTGGTGAGTCGGAGCACTACATGCACCGCAGGACTGGGTGTGGCATGACATCACAAGGTTCTCTCAGTGTTTTGAATGACAGGTTTCTTTAGTGCATTAAACAGATTAACTTTGTGTATCCTGATATGAAATATAAAATAAATACAGCTACGACGTGTCGTTAGAGCCGAGGGCAAAAAATATGCATCTGCTTAGGACAAAATTTAGAGGACAATAAATTTAGTATTTCCAGACTCAGGGTTTTAGATTTTCCTTGTTTTTGTTTGGTCCATCTTTAATTGCGATCGGGAAGATGGATGTGCTTGTTCTCATTATCCCTCTTTTCTGGAGAGTGATGCTAATTAAAAAATCAGAAATCATTTATTGGCTTTAGAGGACGGTAATTAGAGCTGGAGACTAAACGGCTGATTCCTTTAATAAGTCAATCTGTTTTACTAATTTCTGCAATTTGATAGAGACAGAGAGAGAGAGAGAGAGCGAGAGAGAGAGAGAGAGAGAGAGAGAGAGGTGGAGGGAATGACGTGTAGCTTTGTACAATCTCTACATGCTGCATATAACTCCAAAGAAAAATGAAGATGTCTCTTCTGATAAATGAGTCCATCAGTGAACATCTGTTAAAGTGTGTGTGTGTGTGTGTGTGTGTGTGTGTGTGTGTGTGTGGTGATGTCTGAAATACTCTCTAAGAGCTATTAAAGGAATTGTTTGATAAGAAATGTAATTATACACGCTGTATATTTACTCGATGAGGCTGAGCCGAGCGGTGCTCTGTGCCTACGAGGCTGATGTTCCTCACAGTAATGGAAGTTCTCAGCCTCCAGCGTGGCCTGGAGCTGTAAAGCCGCAGTCGTACATCATCAACCAGTCATTTTAGAAAATAATCCTAAATATAAATCATACTGCATTTAGCATCCTAATCACTTATAATGTCAAAAAATCAAAGTTTGTACACCCCTTATTCTAACTCCATGGTCACTCCTGATGTTTATTTCTTTCTACACTGTAAAACAATATTGAAGGCGTTTATTCAAAACACACAATAATCTCCTTTGAACAGTTGATATTGAGATGTATATCTGCTACTTCTGCTCTGTAAAGCTTCATA
>JAOTRS010039425.1:0-10016 GCA_028565755.1 Dinotopterus cunningtoni
AAACTCAAATTATTTGTTCCACAGTCCAAAAAAATAATTACATAAAAATAATTAATACAAAATTATAAAAAAAAAAGTATAAAATAAAAATAAAACAAATTAACCTGCACTTTACCTTTAAAAAAAAAGTAAAAATAAATCCAGACGGATAAGTCTTTCCGTTTGTTTGCGCACTGGCGCTGTGTGTGTGTGTGTGTGTGTGTGTGTGTGTGTGTGTGTGTGTGTGTTTATACAGACACACACACACACACACACACACGCAAAGACACACACACACACGCACACACACACATTAACGGATAGACTGTTTTGTCGGACAAATTATCAAGGAACATCGCTAATGACACTCGTGTGTGTAAAACAAACAAACAAATGAAACGGCACTTCACCTTTGAAAAGAATCGCGACAGACAGGAGAGAGAGACTTTGTGTGTGTGTGTGTGTGTACATGAGGACATTGTATTCCCCCCAGGCTGTTCTGTAATTAGCGGCAAAAGTTCAACTTTCACTTAACACAGTGTACCACATGGAGACTGAGCTCAGTTTTAGTAAAATAGCAAGTAACATGGTAACAGTCGTGCATCCTGTTGTTCTACTTTCCACTTTCTGTTTGTTTCCCACTGAGATTCTCCACATGATAATGTAATATACACATTTTTTCATTTTTTTTTCCGACCTTAGATTTATCATGAGGCGTTACAGTGGCTTAGTGGATAGCACTGTCGCCTTGCACCTCCAGGGTCCGGGTTCGAATCCCGCCTCTGTGGGCATAGAGTTTGGTGGGTTTCCCCGTGTTCTCTGGTTTCCTCCCACAGTCCAAAGACATGCAAATTAGGTTAATTGGCGTTTCCAAATTGCCCATAGCGTATGAATGCGCCCTGAGGTGGAGTGTACCCCGCCTCATGCTCTAAGTCTCCTCGTATAGGCTCCAGGCCCTTTGTGACCCTGTATACAAGATAAAGCAATGAGTGAGAGCGATAGAGATTCATCATGTGGTCCTTGCGTGTCACCCTTTGCTTCCCAACACTTTTACACACCCCTTTAGGATCACATTCCGCATTTATTTAATGAATATATATTCCAACTCTTAGGGTAAGAAGCACAGTTTTAAAATTATGTGCAGTTAACATTATTTCAGTATTACATTAAGAAATCTACAGCATGTTATAAGGAGCACATCGTGGTCAGTCAATCAGTCAGGCCGCTATGTACTGTTGTGTAAGGGGTGTGCTGTTATAGGAAAATAATCAATGACAGAATATAAAGCTGAGTCACTGTTCACTGCATCAGCGGAATGTCCCAAAGTATTTGATTCCTCTTTTACCACAGCAGTTTATACCAAAGATATAGTGGCTCAAGGGCCACTTTAATAGGTACACCTGTTCAAATGGTTGTTAATGCAAATACCTAATCAGTGAATGACATGGCAGCAACTTAGGGCATTTAGGCATGTAGAGATATGGTTAGGTTGATCTGCTGAAGTTCAAACCGAGCATGAGAATGGGGAAGAAAGGTGATATAAGTAGATAGATAGATAGATAGATACATACATACATACATACATACATACATACTGTATTGGTCCTGAAGTAAATTCCAAATATCCAGCAGCAATAGACAGAGACAGTAACACAAACACATGTGATTGCACACTGTATATCTTACATACAGTAAGTATACACAGCTTAATGTGTTAACTGACCGAAAGTTACTCATGCAATGCTAAGAACAAAAACCTACAAGATATTTATAGTAAGAAGTAATTAAAGAAGTAATAAAAAAAAACATAAATGAATAATGCCATAAAATGAACAAAGTCAGTAATAATAAAGACTGTGAATAGTAAGTTAAATGCAGTGCAACCTTGATGTGCGATTCTATATGGGACAAAGTGACAAAAGTGCAGAAAGTAATAATTGTGCAAAGAACAGCATGAAAGTGACACTGACTGAGGCCGTGCGTGAGGGTATAATGTGTAATACTCAGAGTAGTGAGCAGACCATGAAGCTACCAGATGAGAGAGTTTAAGTCAAAGTCAAAGTGTCTTTGAACGTTGCATGGTTGTTGCTCGCAGACGGGTTGGTCTGCGTATTTCCAAAAAAACGGTGATCTACTGGGATTTTCATGCCCGACCACCCCTAGGGTTTACAGAGAATGGGCTAAAAAAAAGAAAATATCCAGTCAGTTGCAGTTCTCTGGGCAAATTGCCTCGTTGATGGCAGAAGTCATAGGAGAATGGAAAGACTGGATCGGGATGATGGGAAGGAAACAGTAACTCAAATAACATCTCGTCACAAACTGAGATATGCAGAAGAGCGTCTCCAAACCAACACAACGGACGTTGATGGGCACCGGCCCAGATGTGCTACAGAAGCAGAAGACCACACCAGGCGCCACTCCTGTCAGCTAAGAACAGGAAACTGAGGAGACAATTCGCACCGGCTCACCAACATTGATTGCCTGGTCCAGATTTTTGCTGCGACATTCAATTGGTCGGGTCTGAACTTTCAGTGAACAACGTGAAATCACGGATCCATCCTGCCTCGTACCAACGGTTCAGGCTGGTAATGGTGTGGTGCCACACAATTTGACAATGATTACAATGTTTCATTTATTACCAAACAACACAAACAAGTCAGATATGTAGTGTAATGTTTATAGTGAGCCTTTAGAGTTGTAGAATGTCACTGAGACAAGTTACTTCCTGTTCTCATTTACAGTATGTTATGGCTGTGATAAACAGTCAATCAATCAACCAGCCTTTATCAGCCTTTTCTCACTCGCTTCTCTCCATATTTAAAAGATAAATAAATAAACATACGCACATTGTTATTTCACAGATAAACTGGATTGCTTCCTTTTTTCCGAGGACTTTTCTGTCCTGATAAACTTTGCAACACGCCATGACTTTTACAAAGCACTTTACAGCCAGGACGCTCTCTATAAACATTAAAATACTGTACATATCTCCTAATAAAAATAAAATCATGCCATCAATATTTATAGTTTATTATTATTTTCAACATTACAAGGATCGTAGACAGTACGAGTCCCTGTGTACGAGCTCTTACAACAGAAACAATAACGTATTATAAACCTAGCGCATAAATTTTAACATATTGTTCATCTTATAGCCGGAACTGTTATACAAGAATGATGCTCACCTTGGTACCAGATTCTACCCTTCAACCATGCTGTGATAGAATCAATAAATAGATCATAAATAATCAGAATATCAGAATAAATCAACACTTTCTGACCAATCAGATTAAGAATTCAGCAGGAAACAGACAAAAAGTCCTTTGTAGAACGAAACATCTAACTACTACTAAAGTGAAACTAGAATCATTACCTTTTTCTTGGTGAAGTGTTACATATACAGTAGTTGATATTAGCCATGGAAGTCAGTAACCATTAATGCTAATTTTGTCAGCTTTTTTCAATTTTACTCGACTAAAAGGCTGGACATTTTCGTTTAGTTTTAGTCAATGAAAACGTAGCATTTTTGCAATAAGATTAATATTAATTAAACCTACAGTCAATCTAGTCTGGCCAAAACTAAGCCTTTTTAAAGTTTTTTCACATATGCTCTGCATATGCATCTTATAATCTGATGTTTTTAGCTAATAATATTTATTTTTAACCATCACAAAAACTGCTGCATGTGCATATTTTTTAACTACGAAACAATAAGAGCAGTATGAACAATACAGTGTTTTAAAACTTTTTTTTATGAATTTACACACTTTGACTTTTGTAGGGATAGCTCCTTTGGGTCACAAACATCTGCTAGCTTAATGTGTTTGGCAATGGTTTAACTATAAAATAAAATAAAATACATCACAACATAATTATGTTAACATGTGACATAATTACCACAAAGAGGCTGTAAAACTGGGCGATTATTATGGTATGCTTTGTTGTGTATCACAGGTCTCTGGTATTTTTCTGATCAATTGTGTGCCCACACTGTTTCCCCTCCGATATCGATATTACTACACATTGGCTTTTTTTCTCCTGTTCAATATGAAGAAAATAGACCCATACAATATACCGTCTCTTCTCCATATCGCCATAATGAATGAACACCGTATCGCAGCGGATTGTGATGAAAATAACATGTCGACGAGAATAAAGGCAGATGTTTCATTAGTTTTTAATTTTTCAATGACATTTTAGTCTCGTCTTTTTTCGTCAACAAATATTGCATGCTGATTTTGTGACCGACATTGTTTATTGATATCTGTGACGTCTCGTCATTAGTCACTTAGTCATTATTTTCATTGACGGAATGAAGTAACAATTCCTTAATCAATTATCGGTTTGAGTAAACCAGTGAACAATCGATTAATAATCAGGTTTAACCACACAGTGCAATGCTTCTTTGAAGGAAATTATTGGATATTTTGGACGCCTTCAGCATCGCTTTACAATGTAGAAAGAAATCAAAATCAGGAACGACTGCGGAGTTAGAAAGAAACTTTTGAGCAATTCCACAACCCTCGTTTCACGCAAAAATGCATTCCAAAATTCCCGGTTAGCCCTACAGCTACGCTATATGGCTATTTTTCATAAGCGAGCGATAAAGAATTTTAACTTACACCGCCATTATGTCATAAAGTAAATAAAGTAAGTAAATAAGTCAGTAAATACACAAACAAATAAATAAAACTTCGCCGAGAACCTCTAGAGGCGAGGAAGATTATTTCATTCTCTCTTGGGATCAATACACTAAACTCTAAAATAAATAAGACAAACATAATCATCCTTTTCTTTTACTTCTCCTTCCTCCCATTTCCTCCATCTTGACACCTCTATCTGTCCTCACACTCTCAGACTGTCCCTATCTTTATCCTTACACTCTGGTTCCCATCAGGAACACTTTTCCACCTTTTAGAACATAAACAGGCCAGTTGTTTAATTTCTGTTTATCCATTAATCCTTGACTCGGTCATATTTAATGTGTGTGTGTGTGTGTGTGTGTGTGTGTGTGTGTGTGTGTGTGTGTGTGTGTGTGTGTGTGAAGTCGTGCAGCACGAAATTGTTTCCTGAGCTCAATAAGAGATGAGTTGTTATGGCGAGATTTAGTGGGTCAGAGGCTGATGATGGAGTGATTCTGGGAGGAGTCAAGGCCAGTAGGTGTGTGTGTGTGTGTGTGTGTGTGTGTGTGGTTTGTGGAAGCAAGATATATGGTTAGGTTGTGTTGCTTCCTGCTCCTCTTAAATCAACACAAACTAGGGACACTGGCTTACTGGCTGCCCATATGCAATTAAGAAGTGTGTGTGTGCTTGTGTGTTTATGCCTACAGCTAGAGCCCTAAAAATCCCACTATACTTCAGGTGCTTTTAAAATTGATCTCGGCCCAGCCCTCCTATGCCCAAACCCGTAAGTCAGGCATTATGAGAAAAAGTGTATGCCTGTCAGATCAGCATAAATACACAACTTCTAACCTCCATTTTACAGCAGCCATGGCGTTTAGCAAACCTATGAGCAATGACAGCTCGGTGATTAAACACCAGAGCTAGAACAGGTACCTCACTGACCTCTATACTTGTGTAAGTGTCCATGTAATTGGAACCACTCAAGTGTGTGCTGCTTATGTGTAGATAAAAAAATGTGTACGAGTACTTAATTCATTTCTTTTTCTTTTTTCTTTCTGTTCTTTTTTTCTAGTGTTATTTTAATACTTCTTTATAGGGCTGTAACCGAATATGAATATTTGGATTGAATCGATGATGCATCATAAACAAATACAGGTACAGATACAAAGAGGAGACGGATTATTAGAATTCACGAAAGCATTTACAAGACTACACACATCCCACATCCATTTCTACCTTTTAGGCAAGTAACTGGATCCGAATTCCAAAAATAAAAAGAAATAAATAAACTTCCTGGAAAATTATAGAAGCATTAGGATTTATAAGTAGCAGCAGTTCTGCATCCCAGCATCATGGTAGATTTGGACTATATTCTGCTTCTTATTCGTACAGAGTGTGCATTAAAAAAAAGAAAAATTAGATAAATATAACATTTACGACATTTGTATTTTAATAAACTTTAAATAATACATATTTATACAGTACTGTGGAAAAGTCTTATGCACCATATCATTTTCAGTATAAATTTTCTGCATTGTTACATGCGACATTTCCAAACATGCCCTAAAAATTAATAATGCATGCCTGCAAACACAGAAACATATTACATGGCAGACCAGTTTTCAGATTTAAACAAAAAACTCAATGTAGGCTCCTGGGTTTTACGTGAAAAACAAATGAGATTTTTAATCAGGATTAAGTAACGCCAACAGCAGTCAGTGCATATTTTAAGACACGAAGGTCAGCTGTTCTGAAATAGTTCTTGTATTGTCAAGTGCATTTGCGAAACCCATCAAGCACCATGATGAAACTTGCTCTCATTTGGACACCATCCCAGGAAAGCAAGACCATAAGTTAGTTAATTTACCAGCTATTTACCAGAGTTACCAGCTTAATAATAGCAAAAGAAACCCACTAAATAATAGCACTCCTGGTAGTCCTGGTATGCAGAGAAAATCAACTGGTTAACTTGGGTACTTAGTTAACGTCATGTACTTGTAAACTAGACCATATACACAAGCTAAAGCTTCTGTTAAAGCTCTTCATACAAAGGGCACAGAATTTGGAGGATTTCATTGACAAAATTTACAGTGTTGAATTAACATCCGGCGTGATGAATTAACATCTAGTGTTTATATACGTCCAGTTGAACTCATACGAACTCTAAAAGCGTCGGACCAACACTGGGGATTTTACTGTCAAGTCTATGCAATAGACTATTTTTGTTCCTTATTTATTCGCAGGGAGTCTCATATTTCTCAGCAGAATTTAGTTTTCACTAATATTGTGCTTGAGGGACAATCTGCAGTCTGTCCATGTGTGAGAGTAACCGAGAGAAAGGAAAGAAATGGGGTTGGGAAAGTGAAAGAGATCTTAATGATGGCCTTTGATGGATCTCAAAGATGGCCATTGAGTGCTGGGAATAACCCAAGACTTGTTCTCAGTTCAGGACTTCACCATACACATGCATGCATATAAAAGGAAGTGTATCCTTCTTCGTTAAAGCGTGTTAGTCATAAGATCAGAAGTCGATCTCCGGACATCACCATCACCTGCAAACACACAGTAATATACACAATAATGAACAACAGAAGAGAAGTGAGTGACAGGAAGTTTTTGTAGGTGAAATGCATCCTCGTGGCTAAACCGTGAACTGCACCAACCCTAATAAAACAATAAACTTAACTTAATCCAGCTCAAATGCCTGTGTGTCAGATGTTTCAGTAGAGAATCTCCAGCTGGATAAACAGCACTGATTAGAAGACATTTACAAAACAGGAACTCGAGGTAATTCTTTATATCAACACTGCGAAATTATAACCTGCTTTGTTATCCAGTCTCAAATCAAATTCGACTCAAATACATTTATTTTTAGTGGAAATAGAGATGTCGTCTGAACATCTGTCAAAGAAGACTTGACATTTCCTTAGAGACGGACAAGATTCATTAGCGAGAATTGAGTACTGATGTGAGGAAGGGGCCAAAAATTATCATTAAACTGAAATAACAGAATAAAATAAAAGTAGAAAACACTTACAAATAAACCAAAAATAAATAGATAAAACACTTACAAATAAACAAAAAATAAATAGATAAAACACTTACAAATAGACAAAAAGTAAGTAGATAAAACCTTTACAAATAGACAAAAAATTAATAGATAAAACCCTTACAAATAAACAAAAAATAAATAGATAAAACACTTACAAATAAAAATTAAGTGCTCAAATACAGAGTCAGCCAAAAAAAATGTAAATGTATCAAAATGATGTATATTAGATTAATGTAATATTGCCTACAAAAAATGCTATATTTACAATGCACTGTTTGAGAAAGCTTTCAGTTAAAATAGTTTTATATGGTTCAAAAGAATACATTAAAATACACCAAAACGCACCAGCTACTGTATAGCGTAGTGTCACTAGCTATAGTGTATATGAAGCTATAGGTCATACCTAAGAAATCGCAAAAACAACGGATGTAGGTTGAGCCATAGGGTCATTTAAACATCTGGAATAGATTAGCGCTGTAAGTCTACGAAGCATGTTGATGATCTTCCCCGTTATTTTATGCACCATATATATCTGCTGTACCATGTTTATACCAGTAGAGGTCATGGTTAGCGCTTAAGATGAAGCAATATGTGATCGGATGGCAGAAATCATGTGACATCACATTTGCGATCAATGCTGTAATTCTTTTCGACTGCCGTGACATCCTGCCATGCTGAGTGACAGACGTCAAAGTCACACGACACCAGCAGTCTGGATTGACCAGGAATAAAGCAGACAGCAACTATATGTGTTATTTTTTCCTCTCCTCTACAGTAGATGTCCTAAAAGGATTTTCTTAGACACTAATGTAGTTACTGTGAGACTTTCTTTTTCTGTCTTTAGTGTTCAGTTAACAATGTCCAGCCTTGTTTTTTCCTTGTTTTTTTTGTGCACAGACAGAGTTTTGGCATTTCCTTTAATTTTGGTGCTTTGCAGAGATCAGTAAAGTTCTGAAATGACAGTGCAATGCTATATGTGTGTTTTCTATGTTGTAATTAGGGAGATCATTTAAAGAAATATTTTACAGTGTTTTATGGGCTCATTTTTAACCTAATACTGTAAATCTGTAGTGCATGTGTGACTTTCAAAGACAACTTATTCCAGTTTACGCTAAACCCACAAATATAAGTGTGTGGGCAGGTGTTGAGATATGTATAAATGTTTAAAACATTTATATGTAAAATAAATGTAAAACTTCAAACAATAAACGTTTTAGGAGTGAAAACAAAAACAGGATTTCTTAACAACACTGTTTCTAGTTAGTTTTAGAGTAAAACAGGAAAAAATATTGCAAAATATTGCTTTTAAAATTCTTCTTTGTTAAATTCAGTCATAATTTCCAAAGTGATTTATTTGAAGGAAAAAAAAAAAAAACCTGAATGATCTATGAAATCACTTAACAATATTTTGTGTGCAATTATGTGGTAATCACACATACAGTACACTAGAGATATAGAGGATAGAGATTAGATTAACAAAAATGCTGGGATATTCCTTTAACTGCAGTCTTTTTCTACTAGTAGTAGCGTTGTGTTTAAGTTAAGTGTCTTATCCAGTTATCGCTAAGATAATCTATGAAAAAAAAAGCCAGAAAAACTTTGTAACGCCTGTACCTAATAATTAGGCATTTTTCACATGGACATCAATCAGTTTCATTGAATTCTTTTGCTCCGCTGCATCTCTTGCTCTCTGTCTCGCGCTCTGCATGATCCTCAGATTACTTTCCTACACACTTCTGTGTGTATGTGTAAGTCAACACTGATTACTTCAGATGATTACTTGGCATCACAATGAAGGAATACATTTTCAGCATGGAGGTCAGGTCAGCCTGACCCTGTTAGCTTAAAAGGTTTTGGCTAATTAAAAAAAAAACAAGGGGGGTTGGAAGCCATGATGGATTGGATTTACTCTTTTAGAGGAGAGCTTAAAATCTCGGGGTGGCGTGAAGGGGTGGTGGTTTTTGAAGTTGGCCGCAGTCAGATCGAGATTTATGGTTATTTTTAGAAAGACATACAATATCTATGCATTGAAGAGTCGTATGGCCTGTAATGTAGACTTTTACGCATATGGAAGTCATTTCGGACACCAAGGCACCAGGGTGTAGATCCACATTTTAGTGCAGGCTTTATCAGAGCGATGGGTTAAAACTGTCACTTTTACTAAAACCCTGATTTATTTCTCAGCATGCTTTGTGATATGATTTAATGGGCTTAGAGGATGTAAAACACTAGAGTGTTCATGTTCAGGACCAGGATTTGGAAATATATTTTCCAAATATTAACTTCTTCTTAACTGTGGAAGTAACAGAATTGAAATTTTAAGTATAGAAATACAAATAGGTTTAACTAGCATATCCATTCTT
>JAOTRS010039497.1:0-5000 GCA_028565755.1 Dinotopterus cunningtoni
CTAAATTGCTGGCTTGTGTTAACGTGTTCTTGAGAACGAAGTGCCATCTAGTGGTGGAACCAGGTAAATGAATAAATAGGGCATGAATGGGCGTGTTTACTGTGAAATCTTGACACGCCTTTCTGGCAGTAGAGGGAGGGGGGATCACGGCGTGCATAGGGCAGCCGTACGCCATTCGCACGCCATTCACACGGCCGCGGCTATTTGACGTGGCTCCATCTGTATATAATTTTACATTTTCTACCAACATTTTCCCTGTATATAAGATTAAAGCTTATCAAAATCTTTATGGCAACAATTCATTCAGAAAATGTTTTAAAATGAAAAATTTCCATAAGACACACATTTCACAGAGGAAGAAAGATAAGAGTTTATTTGTAGAAATACTGTAACGTGTGTACGATGAGAACCTACATTTTACACTAGAGAAAAGAAATGTCTCGGGTCTAGGTGAAGGACAGAGTTAAACCAAAGGTAAATAAAGAAGTCTCTGTGAGAAGACAATAGAGTCTCAAACCACCAGTACGTGCACTAATATTCTGACCAGTAGATGGCAGCAGATTCCCTATAAATGGACCCAGTCAGAGGCAGGAGAGGACAAACAGGCTTAGTGTAAAAGATTGTAATAAATATTTTCCTGTTGTGTCATCAAACGCATCACAGACTCACCAAGCTGGTTTTTCAGGTGTCTCTGTTTGCTCTAAACACTGCAGACTAATCTCTCGGATCTTTAACACAAACCAAACACCAAACAAAGCCACAATTTCCTCCACTGTATCTTCACACACTGTAAAATCCTGTCTATAGACACTGATGAGGATTTGACTGAAATCTTCCAAAGTGAAAATAATGCCATCCAGCCGAAGCATCACAAAAAGACAATTTCCATATTAAGATAAGATAAGATAAACCTTTATTAGTCCCACAAGTGGGAAATTTGTTATTAGCCTTTGGTGGTCTTGTGTTTATTTAAATCTGACTTTAAACACAGTAAGTACATTTTAAAGACCCGTGACAAAGTATTCACTCAGGTTTAGCTCAGGCACCTAAATGTTACAAATACTGCAGCAGTTTTACACAAAACACTAATGAAGGAATTTCCTCACATTAAGTCTCTTAAAGCAACTGCTTCTGAAACGCATTGGTTTAAACTTCAGTGGTAGCTACATAGCAGATATTATCAAAAGTAAGTGCACCCCTAAACATCATACCCATATGCTCCTGTTGAACGTCCCGCCCCAGAATTCTTTCCCTTTATAATTAGTTATAATGCGCTCCACTCATCCGGGAAGGCTGTCCACTAGATGTTGGAGTATGGCTTAATGTGTGTTCATTCAGCTACAAGAGCATTAGTAAGCTTGGGTGTTGATGTTAAGATGTGGAGGAGGCTCCAGTTCTAGTTCCTCTCAAAGGTCTTCAGTAGGGAAACCAAGAAAACCTGAGCAGCTAGAGAGATATGTGTGTATACACTAACCTGTAAGTGGTGGAAGGAGAGCTGCAATTCGAAACATAGTGCCCTAAAATCAACAACACGGAAAAAAAAAACATTCTACCAGAAAACATGGAGCAGAACACATCTGTTTGAAGAATGCCCTGACCTTCTACAGTCCTGCATGTATCGGGCTAGGGGGGTCTTCCAGTGAGACAAAGAAATATTACAAATATTTAGAAATTTGATACTTGTAACTCATTTTCATCTGATAATTTTTGTTCCACTGATGCTAAATTCTGATTGGTCGGACAGTGTTGATAAATTTTCTATAACAGCAGCTCTGACAGTAGTGCAGGTTTATATTAATGCACTCGTAATACATTATTGTTTAACTAACAACTCATTCGTAGGGATGTGTACCTCACACACTCACAAACTACATGAACTAATTAAAAAACATTTAATGTTTAATTGGATAGTTTAGTTCTCCCTAAGAAGATATTTACATGTATGGATGATTAAGACATCTTCAGGACAGAGAAGTTTACAGATGATTAAACAATAACACATGAGGTCAGGGGTTTATGTGTGTGCTGAATAGTCGAGGCAGGGAGGTGGATTGCTGAATGCTTTTAAAGGCTTTGTTCTTACAAGATAAATCACCACTGTGTATTTACAACCAGATATCGTTTCCATGGCAATATCAAACCAGCAGCCAATCACAATTCAGACCCCTCTAACAACCCCCCCACACACACACTCCCCTCCCCCCGCTAACATGTAAACAAACAATAGGTAGGATGGCTATGTGTGTGCGTGTGAGAGAGAGATAGTCTTATTTTTGTTAAAACAAACACCTTGACCACATTCCCTGTATTGATTTAAGCCGATATGACAGGATTGAAAGAGATGGTGTTAGTGCAGTTTATACTATTTAAACAGCTGTTAAACCGGCGCTGATGCGACACTGCAGATCGACAGACTCTTCATCATGACCGTGAAAAAACAACTGATCTTGGTTTCGTTTCAGAACTTCCCTCTGCTGTACGTCACTCACCAGCCGACGCGCCACATTCTACAGGTTTAAACCTTTTTATGATTTCATAAACTGTTCCTATCATCTCTCTCACTCTCTCTCACACACACACACACACAGTGCTGAATTGTTGAGTTTATCTGTGTCCTCTCTCTGCTGCATGACCTAATAAAGTTGTCTCGTGTCTCTCCTACTAAACTTACTCCACTGGCTTTCTGCTGTAGCAGCACCATCACCATCGCTTTATGTCCCCACGTTTCAAACGTCAAAGAGCCGCTCCACACTATCTCCATCACTTCAGTCACACCAGCTCTCAGTGCTTCAGCATCTCGTTTCCTTAGCGGTAAAATGCGTCGCCTCCAGAATCTTAAACATCTGGATTCCTTACACCTGAACACTAATTATTTACAGAACACATGTTTTCTCTGGATTTACTGCTGCACAGTTTCTGCTTATGTCTCACATGAACACCTGAGTCATACTGTCCAAAAAAAATGTCTCTAATCAGGACAATTATGTCATTATCTGCACTGTTTATAGTCAAGCTCACATTTTCTGGGTCTGCTCACATGAAACCATTTAATAAAGAGAACTAAACTGTAAAAGAGAAAGAGAAAGAGAGAGACCTAAAGCGCACCAGTGATCATATCTACACCCTACACACCCTGATTAAAACAATTTAACAAGGAAAAAACTAAATATGAGCCTGTTTAATAGATTTCCAAAAAGCATTTGATCTGGCACAAATATTTATTTTATAAGATTCTTGAAAGTGCTATAGGAGTGATAGATGAATAATCAAAGCCATGTACATAAACAATAAGTACAGAATAATAACCTGCAACCAAAGAAATAAAATATTCCCTCAGGAGAGAGAGACAGAGAGTGGCAGAGAGCTGCTGTAAACGGTGTGGCGTCTGTTTTAGAGAGTTCCACAGCGCCCAGTCTTACTCTACATGACTCTACACGAGTTCAGGTTCCTGCTGCATGCAGACGCTCTGGTCCGGCTGTTCCCCCAGAGCTCATGGTGTACAGCACAACCTGGTTCAGTACCGCCACACCTGGGCCCTGACACTCAACCGCAACAACACCAACAACGTCATAAGGAAGAGAGAAAAGCGTGCCTGTACAGTACACACAGATTATTCGGCTTTTACCACCAAATCAAATCCGTGTAAAGATTTCCACAAAGGTGTTAAATCCATGAGAAAATACATCATATGGCAAAAATAAACACACAAAACCCAGAGAGAAATTCCACCTTGTGTTCTGCAGAAACATTGCCAAAAGTCAACCTCAAATGTACATGTGTACCTTTTTTCAGCTGTTGTTCTCCTTCAGGCTCCTCTTCAGGTTTCTCTGTAAATCATCAGATAGAATGTTTCTGTAAAGTCTGAGTTCCTCCACCATAATTCTTCAACCAGCTCCTATCTTTGGGATCATCAGCAGATCCTTTCTCTCTCCACACTCCAGAACTTTGACAGCTCTAACTTCCAGAATCATCTCTGTATTTTCTTGTGAATTTCAGTCTGAGCTTCTGACCTACTGCTGATGAGACGTTTGTATCATGTGGTGTGACTGCTATATTTCAGATCTTCAAGTCTTCTTCTAATGGTTGAGTGTGAGATCTTATCACCAACAACCTCCACCAGGCAGGTGCAATCACTGACTGTTGTTTTTTGTTTCCTTTACAGCTCTCACAATGTTTCTGTTATCAGCTGAAGTAGATGTCCTTGGCTGTCCTGTCCCATGTCTGGTTGTTAGTGCTCCAGTGGTTTGTTCTGTTACAGGATGTTCCGTGTGTTGTACTGGCGATGTCTGATGCATGCTTGATGGCTCTGACGGATTTTCTCTCTTCTCTCAGCTTCAGAATGGTTTGCTGTTCTACCAAAATGTATCACTTTTAACAAAACATGCTGTCTCGGGGCTCAAACTCAGAGAAGACATTGAGAGCCATTACCTCTTTAAACATTCAGTCTAAGTTGTTTAACACATCTGGATGTAAATATCAGGGAATGAAAGCTGAAATTCTGACCAGTTGGTTTTGATCTCAAATAAAAATGAAGTTAAGCCTTTATTTGTCACATATACAGTACATTACAGCACAGTGAAATTCTTTCTTCACATATCCCAGTGTAATCAGTAACTCAGTGCCTCAGCCCCCTAAGCCACCACCGCCCCAAAATGTCTTCAGAGGAAAGAAAAAACAACTGTCTATCCAGTGATGAGGGGAATATAGTACATACATGTATACTTGAATTCATATTTGTTTGTTTGCTTGTTTAACATTTTAGCAAAAAAAAAAAAAAAACTCATATAGCCCTTATGAAAGTCAAGCAAAAGTAATGGCACCTGCTGATCAATTGTTCTGACTTGCTGTAATTAATCACTTCTTACAGTTAAAAATCACCTGCAGGTTGGAGAAGAAAATCAGCAGTAGATGAATTACACAGACCAAGAAGGAGAGATCAGACCACAGAAATCCAATCTGAAGTAGATCAGACAGGTGATGTGTGTTGTGAGACGGCTCTA
>JAOTRS010039507.1:0-10013 GCA_028565755.1 Dinotopterus cunningtoni
CTGTACTCTTTGTACACCTACGACTGCGTGGCCACTACCAACTCCACCGCCGTCATCAAGTTTGCTGACGACACTGTCGTGGTGGGCCTGATCACCAACAACGATGAGACGGCCTACCTAGAGGAAATTGGAAATCTGCAGAACTGGTGCCAGAGGAACAATCTCCTCCTGAATGTCAGCAAGACAAAGGAGCTAATAGTGGACTTTAGTACAAAGCAGGAGAGGAACTACCAGACCCCAGTCAACTACCAGACCCCAGTGTCGCCGTCACCCTTGGCTTGCTCATCAGAGACATTTCATGCATCATTCCTTCATCTTATTATTTTCTAGACACTTTTTTTTCACACATACACGCAAAAATTTTTTTTTATTATTTATTTCATTTTTGTGAAGCTGCTTTGAGACAATGACCATTGTTAAAAGCGCTATATAAATAAAATCGAATTGAATTGAATTGAAATCAACAGGAGCCCAGTGGAGAGAGTGGACAGCTTCCGATACCTCGGTGTTCACATCACGCAGGACTTGTCATGGTCCTGTCACATCAACACTGTGGTGAAAAAGGCCCGACAACGTCTCTACCACCTCAGACGCTTGAGAGACTTCAGACCGCCCTCTAAGGTGCTAATTAGTATTTGTTAGAAGTAATAATTTACCTATTATTTATCAGAAATAGTGATGTAGCTTTTTTGTGCTTTTATCATTTAAGGTTATCGACCACTTAATTGAATCTACTTTGAAAAATTGTTGTGTGACCTGCAAAGATGTCAGAAACAAGAATTGAAAAGTGACTCCAGAGTTGATCCTCATGTCCTCTGTAATTGGCTAATGGCTTTTTTCAAGTTTGAAGCAGAAGTTGAATAAATAACAAAGACGAATAAAACTGTTCTTAATTTTGTGCAAATTCCCAGATAACTCGACAGTCGATATCCATGTGTACAGTCGATAACCAAGTGTAGCAGTGTGGACAGAGATCAACAGATTAGTAAAGTCCAGAAACAAAGTACTGCTGACACAGGTTAAGAGGATAATATCCAAGCAAAATGGCAGAAGAAACCTCTGGAAAAACAGTCCAGCAACTGAAAAGAGAAAAAACTTCTGCAAAAAGTAGCTTCACCAATCAAGCTAACTTTCTCAACAGAGAAGCACGTAATATGCAGGAATCAGAACTTAAAAAGGAATTCAAAAAGCTCTCCACTGGAGCAAGGAAAGTTTTTGAAACCAATGATAATTACAAGGCTGGGTTACTGGCAGAGATTAAAGCTCACCAAGAAAACGGTGCAGAGGTATCGCTTTCAGCACAGCAAGAAGCTGATTTTAAAGAAACAGGGACAGAATGCAAGGCAAGCCTCAAAGAAATTGACGAGCTAGTGCAAACTAACGTCTGGAAAAGATATGGACAAGCCGAGATGTCAGCCGCGGCAGAGACAGCTTGTGAATGCGCTATCATCATGCCTGTCGATACCATCGGCTATAGTATGCAACTGAAACTCTTGATGAGACTGGTGAAAGAGGCAACCAAGGGTCTGGTAAAGGTTAGAGGGTCGCGTATGCAATCTAAAAGAGTTTAGCAGTAAGTGTGAAGCAAAAAAAATTTAATTTGCATGCACTCAGAGAATGCATGAGCATCAGAAACCGATGTGAAAAATGAGATGGATGTGATAGCTTTTGCAGCTCAGATTATGCCAGTGGTAAAAATCAAACCTACAAGCTTACCTAAGTTCAGTGGTAATAAGAGGGACTTCTACTGCTGGAAGAGGGACTGGGAAAACCTTCAGAGACAAGGAGAACCCACAGGGTCGGCTGAGGTTAAAAAGAATTAACTGGTGGACAGCATCGATGACAAGATTGCCAAAGAGTTCAGGCTTTCCTCTTACAACACAGCTGCTGAGTGTTGGAGAACCGCTAAGGAAACAGAACCACAATTGCCATGGAAATTGTCGGGGAGCTAGAAAGGATTTCTGCGGTGAGAGAGAATCAGCCAAGGAGGGCTATAGAGTTAATCCAAACGGTAGAAAAAGCCCTGGCAGATCTCACGGACCTTGGAAATGTTAACGCAATTTGTGATAAGAACCCACTTGTGATAAAGTCCATTAAGAGCAAGTTACCTGAGTTTGTGAAAAGACAATGGTTAGTCTACATGACGGATCCTGCAAGTGGCATCACACCAGAGAAACACTTTGATGCACTACTAAAGTTCCTAAAGAAAGAAGAAAAAATTCTTGAAAGGCTCGAGCAGCTCAAAATCTCAGAAAAGGCAGAAAGGCCAGAAAAGAAGTCTGAGAAGTATACCTTCACCAGAACGACAAAGAAAGTTTTTACAGAAAGTGGATGCGTCGTGTGTGGAGAAGAGAAGCATAGAGACAAAATCTTCTTTTGCAAAAAGTTCAAAGAATTAAAACTAGCAGAGAAGAAATTCATTGTAAAGCAACTGGGTGTGTGTAAAAAGTGCTTGGGATGTCACAAGGATGGTGACGGGTGCAACGACAACTATCTTTGCAGTAACAAAAACTGTAAAAGGGAAGCCTCGTCAGACCACCATTACCTCCTTTGTCTAAAAGAGTAACTGGATTAAAAGAACTCCCTGTTATCATGATGTTGATGGAAGTACCTGCTAATGCAGCACAAAAAATTGGCACTCTGATAGATCTGGCCTCAGACACAAATTATATTACGCACAAAGCTGCTGATAGACTCAAGTTAAGAGGAGAGAAAGTTACCTTGGTGGTTCATCGGGTTGGCAAGATGGCCATTAGAGTGAGCACAAAAAGGTACCTCATCAGGACTAGAGTCAAAACTCACGAGGGGACAGTGAAGGCTCATCTGTTATGGGTAAGAGGACATTGCCAAAGTCCACAGAAGTGTAACTCCAGAGCAACTTAAAAAATTCTTTCCAGACGCAGACCTCAAAGAATTGAAAAGGCCGGAGAAGATTGAACTCCCTATCAGCCACCGAGAGGGGAGACTCGCACCACAAAGAATGAAAGTCATGGTGGATCTCGTTTTTTGGGACAGTCCATCAAGGAGAACTGTTGCTGGAGCACACCCAGATCTGTTTGAGAAAGTGGATATGACAGCACATGAGTCTGAAACGCATTTTTCATATTTCCAAATATCTGCAAAATAATCCAAAGTGGGAAAAGTCATGTGGCTGAAACAAAAAGCTCACTGGCAAGTAACCAGGATTTTCTTGAGTGATGGACGTGGCACAGTGTCACACAACCAAAGTGTGGTGGGTGCCGTTGTAGGAACTGTCAGCCTGGAGGAAAAGAAATGACTCTAGCAGAAGAGAAGGAACTTGACATCATAAGGTCTGGTCTGGAACAGTAGCCAAGAATTCAATTGACTGAGCAAGAATGATCTACTGCTTAAAGGACCAGAGCTATCAGAGCTATCTTGCTTCAATTTAGAAAGGGAATATTTGCTGCTCTTGGAGATATTAAGAAGATGTTCAACTCTGTCTGGCTCGAAGAATGTGGAGTGCATCTCCACAGGTTCCTTTGGAGAGATACTGAGTAAGAAGAAAAGGCGAGTATGCCATAACAAGGGTCAATATCGCAGATCGCCCTGCTGGATGCATTGCGCAATTAGCTATGTGTGAAACAGTATGATTGGCAAAGTTTGCTCATTTGAAAGAGGAGCACAGAGTACTTGAGGAGGATAGCTACGTGGATGACATCCTCACATCCCACAATGACCGGGAGAGACTGACCATGATAATAAATGGACTTGAAGAGATTCTGACAGCTGGCGGATTTGGATTCAAGCCATGGGTTAGGTCAGGGCAAAGTGGGAGGCAAGTGACTGGTGCACAAATTCAAAGTCAAGCGATCATACTTCCAAACCAGATGAAGGAAGAAGAAAATAAAGCTTTGGGAACAGGGTACTTGGTAGAAGATGACAAACTCTACATTATGACTTCCATTAACTTCTCAAAAAGCAAAATGAAAGTGAGAACAGGCCAGAACCTTCTTGAAGACGAAGTGAAACTGAAAACTCCTAACCCATTGACCAGGAGACAGCTACTAAGCCAGGATGCTGGGCTCTATGACCCAATTGGTCTTGTTATGCCTGCCAAGCAAAAAGGTGCAATTCTTGTGAGGAAGGCATTCCATGGGACAAGCTTTTTCGGAAAATCTCAGAAATGAGGCCATGAAACGCTTTGAGGAGTATGTGCAGCTCGGTCAAGTTAAGTTTCACAGAAGTCTCATACCAGTTGGCTGGACAGGAAAACCATGGGGGATCACATTCTCAAATGGTAGCGACAAGACCTACAGGGTCGTTTTGTACCTTAGGTGGGAAACAGACAAAGAGGTAGTTGTCAGATTAGTAGAGTCCAAGGCCAAGTTAGTACCACGGGACCAAAAGGGAGATGCTGTCAAGGCTGAGATCTGTGGCGCAGTTTTTGCTGCACGTCTCAGAAAATACTTCGAGAAGCATGGACGGATGAAAGTTGAACATTGGTTCCATTTAGTAAACAGTCAGACTGTTTGAAATTATTGTCGAGTAAGCTGGGAATTTGCAACTTCAGCTTCTGCTTCAAACTCGAAAAAAGCCATTAGCCATCTACAGGGGACATGAGGATCAACTCTGGAATCACTTTTTAATTCTTGTGCTGTCAGACACAAGAATTAAAAAGTGATTCCAGAGATATTCTTAAGAAGAACAAACATGTCTTAATAAATATGACAATAATTTTTTTTATTGAAACGTTCTTATTGTAATGACATTTCTTATTATAACACAGAACAATCTGATTTAATCTTAAGATAAAGTGAGAAATTATAGATTTGATTTATACTGTAAGTGTGTCCTGATTAATCGAACGGTTGTTGATTAATTCTCTGTAACAGCAGCTCTGACAATATTGCAGATTTATATTAATGTACATCATGGTTACTATAATAATGGCTCGTTCATGAGGAGTTAGTGTGTAAATCGTGAATGTAAGATGTTTATTATTCAATGGATATGGAAGGAGTCTCCAGTGTCCTTTATTGCTACTTCATTTCTTTTCCTTTGTACCTTCTTGATCTTTTTCTTTCCTTCCTTCCTTCCCCTTTTCACTCCTTCATATCTTTCTATCATGTTCATTGCTTTCCTTCCTTCCTCCCCTTTTTCCTTCCTTTTGTCAATTCTTCTATCATTTCTCGTTTCCTTGCTTTAAACCATCCTTCATTTCTTTTTCTTTCTTTCCTTCATCATCTGCTTCTTTTTCCCTTCCTTCTTCCTTTCTCTCTTCTTTCCTTCTTCCTTTCCTACCTTTCTTTCCTCCTTCTTTTTTCCTTCCTTTCTTTTTTTTTGAATCCATCATGCTTATTCCCTCTTCCATTCTTGCTTCTTTAGTTAATTTGCTTCTTCTTTTCTTTCTCTTTCTACCTTCTTCATCTTTTTCCTTTCCCTTCCTTACTTCTTCCTTTTTTGTTTCTTTGTTCTTTCTTCCTTTGTTTCATCGCTCCAGCCCCATCTTTCTACATTGTTCATTGCTTCCTTCCCTTCTCTCCTTCTTCTTACTCTTAAATAATCCAAATTTCAGGAAAATCCTCAACAAAACAGAGTTCACAGTCCAATACAGTGGAAAACAACTCTGAGACAAAATGGCCAGATTCCGCTTTCAAACTTAGTTTGCAGTCTAAGTAAGTCTTGTGCGCAAGCGTGTGTGTTAAAGTCATCCTACACAATAATCCCCCTGATCTCTCTCGTTCTTCTCCTCTTCTGTTGGGAGTGATTCTTTTCAAAGGTAAAGTGCAGATTAATTAGTTTTATTTTTTATTTATATTTTTTATTAATATTTATTTATGAATTTTTTGGGTTGTGGAACAAATCATTGGAGTTTTCATTATTTCTTAAGGGCAAATTCACTCTGAGACAACATCCAGGATCCAGGATTCCCCTCGTCAAGATTTACTGTAAAGTGGCAGAGACAACACTGTTACATTTTACTGTGAGGTTAATTTCCTTAGGCTCAGTTATGGTTTTTGGACACATGATGGCAGTGTTGGGAAAGAGCACAGATTTAGTCAAGTGAATTAGTATGCTTTATATTGTATATTTGTGTCAAAGGTGGATAAGACCCACTTCGTCCCCAATTTATGAACAAATCCGAATTACGAACATTATCCTGGAAGGGAACTCTTTGTAAGTAAGATACTACCTGTATTTTAGTTCTTGTCTCTTTGCCTCCACCTTCTTCTGAGATGGAAGGAGTCTCTAGTGTCAGATGTAAAGTTTTTACAACATCTCATGCTCAGGTAATAAGGACTTTCACAAAAGATGTAGCTATAAATGAATTAAAAGTATGATGTCATACTTTCATCAATAGAGGTGGTGTAAGAGGAATAAAACACCTCGGAATGGTGATTTGGTGGCGCTGGAGTGACAGCAGTAATCAATACACAAGGTAAAAAAAGAATAAAACATAGAGAATCGATCATGTGACCAACAATACAACTCACTGATTCTCTGTAGAGCTCATCCTGTACAGGTACCTCTTCCAGGGGGACTCGGGGAACAAGTTGGGGTACACAACACACGCACGCACAACGGCCAGTCTGGGAACACCAATTAGCCTAACCTGCATGTTTTCGGACTGTGAGAGGAAACCGAGCACCCCGAGGAAACCCACCAAACACAGGGAGAACATGCAAATCACAGGGAGAACAGGGTAGGAATCGAACCCTCGACCCTGTGCCACCACAATATAACACACTTAAGAAAAAAGAAGGATCTGGAATGTTCCCTGTGTGTATCTGTTCGCTATGAAGATGAAGGAGGGAGGGAGCGAAGAGATAAAGATCACGAGGTGATGAGAGAGGGAGAGAGTTTGCAGCAGGATGGAAGATGAGGACGGTGGCTTTATACTTTTTCCTTTCTTTCTCTTAATCTGAAGCTCACAGAACCTCTCCTGGGCATCTGAAGCTAAGAATTCCTCTCTCTCTCTCTCTCTCTCTCTCTCTCAAGATGACAACCACTCACACTCTTTCTTTAACACTGTATTTGTGTGTGTGTCATGTTTCTCCAGTCAGCTTTGTACTTCATAAACCACACATGAAGCATCTGCATTCTGCGAATCCTCACCGCGAGGATGAAATCAAGCTCTCATTAAATCGCAAAAAGAAAGAAAAAAAACACAAAAATCTTATCACGATGAAATGTGAAACTTTATCCTCAAACTTTTTATGCAAATCAGATTCTGATCTGTTCTCCAAGCAGCACTCTGAGGCACAGCCTTCTTTGTTTGTGTAAAAAAATTATACATGTAAAAAAGAAAGGAAATAATAAATAATAAAATAAATAATTATAATAATTCTTTGTAGACCTCAGGTCGTACATGGACATGTCACACCACCATATAATAATAACAGTTAAAAAAACAGGAATAATAATAATAATAATAATAATAATAATAATAATGTAAACATGTACAGTATATCAATTTACATAGAATATTAAAGCTGTTTTATTTTAAAAAAAAATTGCAAATATATATTTTAAAACTGACCTGAATAAAATCAGCAGAAAGGAAATGCTAGAGTTTAGTGCAAAACCCAAGCGCTTAAATAATTCCTAAAATTTTAATTATTAATCTTACATAATTCGATTTCTTCTTTCTACTTTTTTTCTTTCCTCTGGTCAGATATCGGCGAGGCCCCGGCACCCGCCGGCGTTTATTAATGATTTATTGAATCATCAACCAAAGGATTTGTTTCAGACCTCACTTTGTTTTTCTTGCTCAGATATCAGACTGGTTCCTCTATCGCAGCTCAAACGGGATAAAATCAGCGCCCGAGGAACCGGCAGCACTCCTTACTCTCAGACAAACTGTATGACTTTTAGTGTAAAATTTCATCAGTGGCTCGGCGCTGAATCTAAAGAGGTCGTGACCTTGAATCGATATCCGGTTACACAACTACTGTAAGGTTTACGTTACACTCTTCCATCCTGGAGAGAGCTTCATACAAAAGCACGTGTTCATTCGTAAGAAAATGGATTCTGGATTTTGATTGGCCAGAAGCTCTAATATGTTGTTGTTTCCATAGTAAGAGCTCATTTACTTACACTTACACAGCAACCACTATACTAATGAGAAACGTGTGTAATCGCTACTGGTGAGGTTTTCTTCAAAGTGAGGAGAAGTTTATGCAACAGTGGAAGAAGTCTCCAGCTTCAGCACTTTGTAAGCTGTAACAGACGTATTTGCAGTTTGTGTGTCTTTTGTGTTTTTTTTGAGTCTGGTGAAGGAACGCCATGTTTCTCAGATGTTCCTCATCAGTAAACGTTGCTATAGACATGTGTATATAAAATACTTGTGGGTGTGCAGTTATAGGAAAATAATCATCTTCAGGATGAGACCCCTGACTCTCCATCCCTCAGTATGACAAGATCGTCACATCATCTTCCCAGAGTTCAGGTTACACAAAGCTAAGCGTCTTAATCAGCGCCCACTCACTCCAGATTTCTTGGCTCTTAGGGAGCGTGATCTGTGTCAGAATAATGCTGTAAAACTGATGTGTGTGTGTGTGTGTTAACTAAGTGTGTAATCATTAAGTGTGAACTCAGAACCCTGATGAACAGCAGAACATCCAAATCTTTCCTCGTCTCGTTTCTCTACACACTGCTAGCTGGCGAGCCGCTCAGGCTGGAGGAACTTGTAAAAAATGTAAAAATAGAAATGACACAAGAACCAAATCAAAATGCATGTTTTGTGTGTATGTTCGTGTGTGTGTGTGTGTGTGTGTGCATGTGCATGTGTGTGTGTGCAGTGAGTCGTAGCACACACGCTCGTTGTGATGGACTTCAGCTGCAGCGTTAGCGACAGTGATGGTCACTGCAGGGCCAAAATAACAAATTTAAAAATAATATTTTTGGATAACTTGGACCTATAAAACAACTCAACAACCTCAAACCTCAAAATAACCTTCTCTTCAATCAAAGTACACAAATATATAAAGCTTTTGAAGTCACATGACTACCATGACATCAGTCACAACGGCAGACGGCAGCACCGTTAACTTTTAACATTTTAGAGCCAATAACAACAAGAGTAAGATCACCTGATGATCACATGATGGCCCACTGGCTTTGCAGATGAAAGAGTAACCAATAGCTTCTGTTCTACTGATTATTTTCATATGCAGTGTGTCGTGGTGGACTGGGTAACTTATTCAAAAGAGAATTTTGGTAGCATTTGCTAGCCTTAGCATTAGCGTTAGCTCATACAGTGCTTCTGGTGCAAATGAGACGATGTTATGGAATACGCTGTGTCTTACATGTCATAAAATGGTGTGCAGGTGACGCTAACTAACACTGACGTTTCACACTTTCTGATTAATACCTTACTTTCTGTTCTGGGGTCGAATCCCAATTAGCATTAAATGGACTATGTAGGGTGCACTATGTGGGGTGTACAATCCCTTGTTCTACACACCAAGTAGTGCCCTTGATCAGGAGTTAGAGAGGGATTTGGGATTTAGCCTTGTGTTAGAAGCTAGTTAGCTTTGTAGCTAAGCGTTAGCCATGAACAGAACAACACGGATGGTTCAGAGGGGATTCAGAACGACTTAAAAGTGATTACTGCGGAGACAGTGTGTTGTTTAAGATGACATAATCAGGTGTGTGTTCTTGCTGGAAGTGCTTCTGTGACTGGTTGTGCATGTGGGTTTTGGCACTGGAACACGGAAAGTAACGTCTGTTTTGCCATCCAGAAGTCTTTAGGTATTGTACTGATTTTGTCTTTGTCCTCTACATTATCTGAAAATTAAAGAAGCAACTTTTTGAAGCAGGATTTAGGCTCCACCCACTTAATGTTACATTGCGTATGTTCAGTCATTTTTCTTTTTTTTTTTTTTGTTCTTTTTTAAATCTATTACAAAGATCTCACACACTAATTAATTAGACACTTTCTACACAGGAATTTTCTTTAAATGTTCATTGTTGGATTTTCTGTATGATTTTATACCAAACAATTAGCATGATGATGGTTAGCCTGATATTTTCATAATTAAGCAGTAAAA
>JAOTRS010039563.1:0-21273 GCA_028565755.1 Dinotopterus cunningtoni
TAACTCCGCCCACCGCTCATGACGTCACGGGTTCTCGCAACTAGACCAGCAGAGTTTAGGGGCCGGTTCGGTGCTTACTTTAGGGCACCGGCACCAACTTTTTTCTGTGGAAAAGCGCGGCACTGGTTCCAAAATTGGTAACCGGCACGGAACCGGCACGGGAACCAGAGCAGTGGAAAAGGGGTATTAGGGCACGTGGTGGGGTACACCCTGGACGGGTTCCAATCCATCACCAGGCACAAACACATACTTACACACTACGGGCAGATTGTGGGAGGAAACCAAAGTACCCAGAGGAAACCCACCAACCACAAGGAGAACATGCAAACTCCATGCACACAGACCCAAGGCTGGAATCGAACCCGGACCCCGGAGTTTCAAGGCAACAGTGCTAACCACTAAGCCACTGTACTGTCAGAATGATATATGAAAAAATAAATTATCTAAAGAGTATTTCATCTTCAGGTTCTGAGACCCAAGAAATTGTGATATAAGAGACTTTTAAAAGGTGGAGTCTTTTATTTCAAAATGTATTTCTAGACTTATAATAATCAGCTAAGATCATAATGGGAATTTTCAATAATGGCATATAGTGGCTCTCACTAATCTCTTCAGTTTAGTCTTCTGGTCTTTTTAGTTCTGTCATTTTTCTGGCCTGGAAACAAGCTCCATCACTGCTGAGTGACTTCAATTCTGCATCTTTTCTTCAAAAGTCAATCTACTAAGTTTGAAAAAGAAAAGAAGAAGCAAGGTCAGATGTGGAAGAATTGTGGCTTGTCAATATTTTAATTGCAATTTAAACCGGATGCAGCGGACGACTCTAAAATAACCCACTGCTCCTTTAAACTATTAATCAGGGTTAAATTACTATATGTTGCGATTATTTCAAGCAACGGCTTTCTATCAATTCTGCTCTTTTGGGCCTTGTGTGAAATATTCAGACATTGTTTAGAATTGAAGAAAAAAAAAAGACTATGTAGTTCCCATATATGGAATAAAATGCAAAAAGGACAGCTTTACAATGAAAACACAGACATTTACATTCATCGTCATTATATTTACATTTATAATCGTGTACACATTGACTGGTGTGCAAATACATCAATTTGATTTTACTCTAACAACACTTAAAAATCAATTTGTGCCTAATTCCCAAAGCGCTTTTAATAAATTCTGTCTAAAAAAAAAAATCAAACAAATTTAGGGCGTGCTGTCTACTGGGATGCTGTAATGATTTTGGACTAAAAACAGAGTTGTTTTTAATTAAGAAAATGAACATGTTAAGCAGACAAGATGCTTAATTAACCTGGCAAAGCTTTACGGCTTCTGGCAAAGCTTAGTGACACAGCGGCATCGAGACGCAAAGCAAAGAGCAACGTGATAACTATTCCAATAAACCCTTATCAAATACTGTGCACAAACAGCAATGTGCAAAGCAGGAACATGGACTGCTGAAGAGAAAGCTGCTCAAAGAACGAGCAGATGAATGCAGGAGTTAAGTTATTAGCAAACTCCTGATGACTTCCCGCTCCCTCCATCAAACAAATCATCTTCATCTCCTGTAATCTGGACCGATCTGAGATCCTCTGTGCAATTTAATGAAAAGGTCAAGCAGGACTAAGATGAAGACAACACTTAAAGCAACTCAGGATTATGAAAGCTGTTAAAGATTTTTGGCATTTTTTGTAGTACGGTAAAATATGGATTTATATTTCACTTAGTCTATAAAGATTTGAGTAAAGAGCACATCTTTCACAAAGCAATAAAAACACATTCATGTGGAGAAGCAATCAATCGTTAGAACTCAGTAAAGTAGGTGGATTATTGGAGGTGTTATTCTGTCTTAATTGCTCTAGAATCATTTTGAAAGACTGGGATTTCACAAAAGAAGACTGTATAAAGAAGACATCATTCTCATGGATGGTTCGGGAAGCTGTCGCAAGGTTCAGGTGGACTTTTAACATCAACATTTTGCATCACACACAAAACTGTTCAATTATTAAAAAGCTTCAAAAAAGTCATGACAATAAAATAAATTCATTGTCTTAATTGTGATGGCTGGAATTATTATTATTATTATTATTATTAGATAAATACTGTATATTAGTTCCGACTGAGTATTCAGATTGTACATTCCACAAGTGGTGATAATACAGCATAACAGCACTGGGATGTTTAACTATACATATCACTCCACGTCCCAGGTGTCCATACGATCCGCAATACTGGAAGGAGGGAAGAGCAGCTGACTAGCAAAACCCACATTCAGAACCGGGTACAATAAGAGTAGGCAGGAGTAACTCACTGATTAAGGTGCTGGACTACTTATCAGCAGGTTCCAGGTTCAAGTCCTCGGCATTTGATCAAGACCCTTAATTCCTGAGATGTATAACAAGATAAATGTAAGTCGCTCTGGATAAGGGTGTCCGCCAAATTCTGTTAATCTAAAACCAGTCACAGAAGCACTTTCAGCAAGAAAACATATCTGATAATGTTATGCCACATTAACAACACTTTATCTCCTTAATAATTGCTTCTAAGTTGTTCAGTATTGCAGTTTAACCTCTTAACTGTTGTTCCGTATTTCCTCTTTGTTGTTTTGCTCACGGCTAACAAACTTTCTTTCTTCTTCTTTTGGCTGCTTCCGTTAGGGGTCACCACAGCGGACCACCATTTGTCTCCATCTAACTCTGTCTCCCACATCTTCCCTTGTCAGTCCAACCTCCTGCAGGTCCTCCCTCACCACATCTACAGTATAAACCTCCACTTGGGGCTTCCTTTTCTTTTCCTTCTGCCTGGCAGTTCCATCCCTAACGTTCTCCTCCAGATATACCCCTCATCCCTCCTCTGTACATGTCCAAACTATCTTAATCTGGCCTCTCTAACTTGAAGAACCTGTCTGAACTTGAGAGAAGTGTCCCTCTAATATACTTGTTCCTAATCCTGTCCATTCTTGTCTCTCCCAAAGCAAATCACAGCATCATCAGCTCTACTTATTGTCTTTTTGTTAACCATAAGCTAACTAACTTCTAACCTAGGGCTGAATCCAAAATCCCTTTCCAACCCCTGGCCAAGGACACTACTTTATGTGTGAAACAAGGTGTGTACACCCCAGCCTACTAACGTTACATTTAACGCTATTTGCGATTTGACCCTAGAACCTGAAAGATAGCCGATATTCTAAAGTGGAAATATAAAGTAAATCTCGTAAGTTTCTCAGGACTGTCCACCACCTCCATGGTTTATTCTCCTCACCTTTTGGCTAATTAGTACCGGTAAGAATTAGAAACTACTTTCGCTCCTGTCGATGGCTCGCCACAGTGAACCATCCCATCTGCACACAACTTGGCACAGGTTTTACACCGGATGCCCTTCCTGATGCAACCTTCCCATTTTACCTGAGCTTGGGACCAGCACTGCATCCAGTGGCTGGGGTTTGGAGCACTGGGTGGAAATTGAACCATGGTCTTCCACATGGCAAGCGAGAAACCTTCTACCGAGCCACCGACGGCCAGGATTCCCTTTTGCGTGATATTGCTTAATTGATTTAATTTCTTCCATGTATAGAGACTTTGAGGCCAACCTGCAGAACCATAAGAGAACTGCGATTCATGTTTTTCTTCTTCTTTTCCAACCTTACTTGGGCTCCGCTGCAGTAAAACAGAATTGGGTTCTACTGTTTTACAAATGTTCCACAGCAGCTGAACTCTTGAATAGAGATTGAAGCAGATCCATCAATGTAGAACTCTGGAGATTGTAGAATTTTGTTCATTTTAAAACACAGAGTGATAAAGTTAGAATTTGGGATGTTGAAACACATTTTCGATCAGGGAGTGTTTGGTTTGAAGCCATATAATACAAACTAATACAAACTATATTCTGATGCACAGAATGCTGTTGTGCCTTAAAAGTAAAGGGTAGAAAACTTAGTAGAGGTTCTCCTACCTGCAACACATACTATAGGGCCAGAGAAACATGATTGGGATTGGGGTCCAGATTGTTCAGACTGTTCAGAAGAATGGAACAATACATCCGATATGAACCAAACGTGTACTGTAAGTGGATTTTCTCCCGTTTTGCAGAATTGTTTCGACTGTTCTATCGAGTACTGTACAAAGCCTTATAACAGAACCATAAAATCAGATGTGATCTGCCTGGATGTTTGCTCTCCTACCCTAGCAATAAATCAAACCTAAATAGTAGAGCTCTGAAATTCTACATTTGTAATACAGTATGTTGGGTGACATTAGAGACAAGTGAGATAGATGGCCTATTATTGTAATGCAGGAACCATAAAACCAGACACGATATAAATACTGCTGTAAAACATCATGGACTAGTGGACTACAGCCGAGTGTGATGCTTGACTACAAATTGTTCAAGAAGCCTGGAAAACTGCATGACATGACGTAACATGACCGTAAGAGTTTCCTAAAAATTTATAGACACTTGTTGGTTATGAAACATTCCCCAGAGGACTTTAACTCCAGGCTTATCAAATAGTATTGATTAAGTCAAGCACAAAAACCAAGAAATCCAATTTATTTCGATTGTTCTGTGAGCTGTTGTATGGGACAGTGTTTGGCTGCGAAGGTTGATACGGACCAAGTTGGATTTATTGGCTGTAAAGTGAACAAATGTGCTGCTGTTGGGACCGTGAAAAGGGTGTAGGGTTACAGGGTTAATCTACAGAAGGTGTGTGCTGGTTTTTGTCTGACTATTAAGATCATCATGAAAAAGAAATGTCAGATCAGTTACAAGACAAATAACATGACTGATACTATGGTTTTAAACCCACTAGGGTCCCTACTAGGGACCGTGTACCCCAATTGTGACCACTGTGCTTATTCCCATTTTGTACGACCGTGGGAGGACCTCCGGTCAACACTCACACAATACAGGCAATTTGCGAACGCCAATTAGCCCAACCTACCCGGAGGAAACCCATCAAGCATGGGGAGAACATGCAAACTCCATGCAAACAGACCCAATGTGGGAATCGAACAGATTGAAGATGCAAAGCAACAGTGCTAACCACTAAGCCACCATGCCGCCAAGTAATCCATTCATCAATAAATAAGGTGTTTTCCTTATGAAATTCAACACTTGCTACCTATTCACAATTTAAAATGGTTCAATTCGTTGGAATATGTCCAGGGTGAGCGTTTGTCTTTACATCTAAATAAAATTTTAATGAAAAGTAAAACCATGTCACTTGAACGTTCGTTTAAACGTACACATTTTACCAAAGATCATGCTCTGGAAGCAAACTAAGAAGTGCATCTGAGCTCAGTATTTTGCGACTCAGGGGCCCTTTTTTCTCTTGAATTTCCTCTCTGCACTCAGACACACACCAGATACCCAGTTCTCTCACCTGTGACATTCTGATATGATTCAAGTTTTGTTGTGAAACTCGTGCAATGACTTCCTGCTATTAGTCCGTGCTCTTATTATGGCCAAGAAACCCCCCCAACCCCTCCACCTCCACCCACCCCCCATTCTGCTCGAACATAAACAGCTAAAGGTCGCCGTGCGATCCATTAAATCAGCAAGCAAACACACTTGCGAAAAAAAGAAAGAAAGAAATGTTTAAAGCAGGCATGTGTGCTTGCATAGACGTGCATAGGCTTTGTGTCCAGACTAAAGCGAGTGTTTTTCAGATTACCATCTGTTTTTCATGTACTAAAATAACTCACCCAACCGGAGAGATCAAATCTATTAAAATATTAGCAACTGACGAGGCAAATTACTTAAACAACGTTCAGCTGGGTGTTACGTAATGTCCTTCACTTCATTAACCTTTCAACCATCTCACGTTACAAATCCTGCCTGACTGAAAAACAAACACCCGTCAGACACAGAACAACACCACCCAACTGACGGGGGTTAGAGGGACGAATGGCATGTTCTTCACCCGAGCGTGGTATAGAAATGTGGCCTGATTGCTAATCTACACCCAGAGCCGCAGGATCTCAACCCTGGTCAGGTGACTAGACCTAAAATGCAAGATATTTTCTGCTCTTTTGTACTTTACAGATGCTAGTGTTAACAATAAGCACCTAGTAAACCTGGTGTCGGCTAGACGTCTGATACAATTAATACAGTCCACATGCAATGCTAAAAAAATGCAATATTGTTCAATCACAACAAGGCATTTTGACGCAATGGAAACAAATACATATTTTACTTACGGCTGTTACTGATGTGAAACAAAACCCTTTCCTCTCTACTGCAACCCTATTCCAAACAGGGTAAATAACCTAGCTAGCTAAGATCTTAGTTTAGCATAAGTGCATGGACATGTGTGTGCAGCTCATGGTTATTTTGTACACCAGGCAAACAAATATTATCTTTTTATAATAAATTGATTAAGTAGTACTAAACAAGTAACTCATTTTGGTGGAGGAACAGAAAAACAAAGGTTTAAACTTAGCAATAGCAGTAGAGGTTCTGGGTCAAGTTCATTGTCATCTATACCGCTTTATCTTGTACTCAGGGTTGCTGGGGGGCCTGGAGCCTATCCCATGAAACTTAGGGCACAAGGCAGGGTACACACTGCACACACTGGGCAGGATGCCAATTCATAACAGGACACACGCACTCACATTCACAGTTAGCCTAATCTGCATGTCTTTGGATTGTGGGAGGAAACCTGAGTACCCGGAAGAAACCCACCAAGCACGAAGGGGGGGGTATACAAACCCCATGCACACAGGCCCGAGGCGGGAATCGAACCCAGATGCTGGAGGCGCAAGGCAACAGTGCTAACCACTAAGCCACCGTGCCACCCGGTCAATTTCACTCCACAAAATGAAAAAAAAAATTTCTTATTATCTTCATTGTCATTATTTGAAAAAATTTCAAATGTCATCAAAACATTGAATCTCACTTTTGTCTCGATACTTTTGGCGACCACTGCACTATACCTATATAACTAAATAAACTGTTGTCGATAAAATCATTCATTTTCTCATTACCTTTACTTGTGTTTGTTTAAACCCATGCGGTTTTATTCACTTGCTTTGTTTAAACTCAAGTTCAGGCAAATACATTTTAAATCAATCACAAAGTTAAATCAAGCTACAGCAGAGACAAACTTCCATATAACCTTGACCTGAAGGACAAATGAAAAAAACCTGATATAATACAATGTTTACCTCTGATCCTCAGTTTTAAAAATGTATGTTTTAACAAAATTATCTTTTATCAAAGATTTACCTTTAGATTAATTGAATTAATTAGCTACCAAAAATGTTCCTTTTTTATTAAACATGTATTAAAATATAGGACTCTGCTTCTACACTTTTAAGCAACATTAAAAAAAAAAGTCAATTTGTGCAACCACTTCTAGTTCATGTAAACAATTCAAATAGTTCCCATTAGACTGTCATTCTATATCATGTTCCTCAGCCAAAAAAAAAAAAGAACAGGTTTTTCTGCACTGTCAGATTGTATATAAAAATACACATGTCTCTGGCTCCAGCGCTTCATCTGCCTGAACGTTCAGTACAGCAGGAAATCCTAAATCCATGTTAAAGCTGGACTTTATAGATAAACAGTCTGCTTGTCGTGGAATGTGATCCAGAACATACAACAAGACTAATAAAAATATAGGAGAAATGCTGGTGTTTTTGTGCTGGTGTTTTTAATCAAGAGTCACTTTTAGAAGTATTATGCTTGCAGCGAAGTTGTCCTTGTGGTGATTAAAATGTTAAACCATTTGCAGAAATAAAAAGATTACCCTTTGTTACATCATGCACTAGCCATCTACAGTCGGTTAATAAACAAAGGGAGTTTGAGTCAAACTGGGGGTGAAATTTGTCGTGAACGAAGGCGTAAAAGCGGTGGACATTTTCAAAAGGCTTCAAGTACAGTATGATGATGAGACTCCTAAACATTTGATCGGTGTAAACGTTTTAAAGAAGGCCATACGTCCGTGAACGACGATCCCGAGCGAGCTGGTTCCGAGCCCACGGCGAGAACATTAAGTGAGTGGAACGCCTGATCCTAGAAAGACGCATCTGTCTGTGTGAACTGTACATGCAATCATTCATTAACACCACTTGTACATTACAGGAACTCGGCTGGGAGTTATTGCCACATCGCCTGTACAGTCCTGACCTCACTCCAAGCCATTTCCACATGTTTGGGTCATTACAGGAGTTCCTGGGAGGCCGGGCAGTCCGATCATGTACTGAGAAAACTTTTTGCCTTGATGGTGTCCAAGCACTAGTGAAACACTGGGATAAGTGCATTAGTGTAGCAGGAGATTATATAGAGAAATAAAGGGAGTTTTTTTTTTTAAAGTCTTTCATAACTGTGTTCTGTTATTCTGCACAATCAAAAGTCCTGCTTTGACTTGAACATAAATTGAATACATCATCCACTTTAACAGGATTCATGCGGCAGCAGCACGATGCATGAAATTCTGCATACTGTACATGTGAGGACCTTCATGTTTATACCAAACAGCAGGATGGGGGAAAATGTGTACTGTATATCTCAGTGACTCTGTGGTATAATTGTTGTTGTTGCCAGTATTGAGTATTTCTGCTGATGTCTTGGGATTTTCATGCACAACGGTCTCATTTTGCGCAAAGTGATGCAAAACAACATCCAATCAGCAGCTCTGTGGGTGGAAACACCTGGTTTAAGAGACGTTCTCAGACAAGAACCACTAGACTATTCCAAGCTCGACAGGAAGACTACGGTTAATCAGATAATCACTCTGTACAAGCGTGTTGAACAGAAAAGCATCTCAGGACGCCCAACGTTTGGTTGAGTGGATGTGAGCAGAACAACACATCGGGTTTTACTTCCGTCAGCCAAGAGCAGAAATCTGAAGCTGTGACCGGCAGTTAATGATTACACAGTTGATGATTGGAAAAATGTCACCTGGCCCAGTGATCATCTGAGTCGAATTACAACTTATGATAATCTATAGTACGGTTTGGACTAATTATATCCAGGTATATGTCGCAGTTCAGTACTCTTGGTACCCTGAGGATAAAAAAAAAAAAACCATCATGTTTGTGGTATGGGTCACCTGGCAATGTAATCAAGGACAAAACGTGGGATCAAAGATTTCTTTCTACAGCAAAATGTCTGGTGTAAAAAATGTCAAGAGACTGAGAGCAAAGAGCGAGAGAGAGAGAGAGAGAGAGAGAGAGAGAGAGAGAGAGAGAATGAATATGCAATAAAGCATGCTCAGGGAGCAAAACAAAAATGAAAAGGGATGACAAAAGAAGCGGATGTTTTCTTCAGTATAACGAGCACCAGTCACCCATGTGCAGCTTATTAATCTCCTTAAACCAGAGCTAATACAGTGATTATTCAGACCCAAAGCAATCTCCAGCCTCTTTCCTTTCTTCTTCTGCTTTCCACCTCTTTCAGTCTGCATTATCTTTTATAACCAGTGCAATGAATAACTAGATAAAAATAGCTCGGAACACATGGCGTGCCGTGCACTCGGAGATGCTTTTCTGCCCTTTTTCATGCTTATCGTTCCGTGTCAATCTTGACCAGTTCCTGACCAGCAACACAAAATAATGACCTGACGAGACAAATAAGGCTTAACAGCACACGGGAGAGATGCTGTGTGCGTGTGTGTGTGCGTGATTAGAGATAAGCACGCCAGGGGAAGAGAGGCTTGATGGGAGGTGTAGTCAGTCATGGTGAGTAACATATAAACAATGACTCATCTCAAGACCAAAAAGACAGATGCATGCTTTGTTTAATTGGGACACAAACAGTTGATTCAATTCAGGTAATTTGACTGTGTGTGTGTGTGTGTGTGTGTGAGTGTGTTGCTGAAGATTCACACTGTGTCTGATACTGCAGTGCTACAGTTTCTGTGGTGCAGTCAGAACTGAATGACGAACACTGACCTCAATAAGAGTGTGTATGTGTGCGTAAGACAAAGAAAAAAAAACAAAAGTGTATTCGTTTTTGCTGGAATGATCCGAATAACAATGGAATAATAAACTACAATTAGGACCATAACCATAAGTTTATGCTTCATTGTTTGTCTGAATCGACATCTTAAAGATTCTTTTTAAGCGTGATGCAGTAAAAAGTAGTACTGTAGCTCATCCATTCATAAAACCCTCATTCACAATTCCAAAAATGTGAAATTCCACCGAATTCTCTCATTTGTATTTAAAAAAAAATGCTCTATAAGAGTTATAAGTAGTTCTGTTGGTTTGGTCATCTTGCTACTGTTATACAATCAAGCTTCCATACTTAGAATAACTGCCCCACTTACCTTCCAGAAGGTTATTATGGTGTCTAACTGTTAAAAATAGAACGTCAACAAGCACTAATAGCAGCCCCTTTGGGGCAGGATTCATGCTGCCTCATGTTCACTGAAGAAGCAGAAGATAGGACAGTTAATTCCCAGATTGGACTAGTTTAAAACATTAAGATGATTGAATTCTCATGGTTTAGAGGGTTCAGAGAAGGGATGGTGGTGGATCGTATGCGCATAAAATTAATTACAATTTATTTTTTTAATGGCCAAATTGTTTTGGGGTTCAGGTCTTTTGTATGGTTTGAGGTGGGAATAGAGCGGAAACCTGGCAACCCTGGTTGTAGACTCTACAATGGATGGCTGTCTATTATCAACTCAAAACTACCTAATAATGGGTTAATCTAAAACTAAAAATCACGACATAGCAGCCTATAGCATAAATCAAGTGTAATAACTTCTCAAATTAAGTGTTTTGGAAGATCTACAGTAGGGATGGGAATTAGCATGGACAACTCGATATGATATTATCGCAATACCCAAGTGCCAATTCGATTTGCGATTTTGTAAGTATCACATACTGCAGCATAAATAACTGCATAAAAATTAAATGTAAATCACGGTAAGGACCTGTGCAATTGTTTAATCGCAATTAATTTATTTGAGGTAATATAAACATAGTCAGTAATTTTATTTTTTATTATTACATAATTTGCAGTTGATACATAAATATTGGCAAATATCTCTTAATGAGACCATTTGCCCAATTATTTACAGTTAGACAAAATAAATATTTAAATATCGCACTATGTGTCAAAACAATCGTAATGTGATTTTTAACTTTTTGTATCAAATCATGCAGGCCTAATATCACGGTTTTAGAAATGTTCCAGATTCTATATTAGATTTTTTTTCTGGATATTGTTATGAATCATAGAGTGCACCAACTGTAGGATTTTAAAAGAACTGCAACAAAAACCTCAAATGCAAACATACATAAAAAATAAAAAAATAAAAATACATCAACTTGCCACAAAAAAGAATCACGATATGTAACAAATCAACACCTCCCCCCCCTCCCAACTCTACGTTACAGGGAGGTCCAAACATCTGTATACATAGATATTTTATAATTAGCTTTTTTATTCACCGCTTATTTTATTTTGCTTTTTAATTTGGACCAAAGACGGCTTCGAAACTAACAATAGAAGATCAAACAGGACCAGAACCAACACCACTTGAGTTTTTTTCTTTTTCTTAGAGGGTCATTTGAAGTCAGTGGTCTATAAAAATAGGCCCAGAACAATTTTTGCACTGGAGGAGGAAATCGTCTCTGCATGAAAACATCAGTTCTGCTACATTAAGAAACATTCAAAGTTCTTGTATACAGCGTATGCCCAAGTGTTGCAAAGTCAGAGGCTGTCAATTTGAGCATTGATGTATTTATTTACTATTATTTTAACTTTTAAATATATCTTATGCCTATGGATCCAGACTTTTGGCAAAGCCAGCTCATTATTAAACTCATGAACTACTATTGCAAATGAACCAGTTTGTCTTTAAAGAATGACATTTAATAAATTTGACTTGCTTTCTGACATAGAAGTCTTTGCTTTTCCGAAGCATTATGAATTGCATTACATCATCTTCGTTATAATCTTCGCCCCAAAAACACACACACACATGCAATAAACAGCTTGCTGTTATAATAATCTGTTTTATGCAATAAGATGCACAAATTAATATAATAACATCTACGACCACAGTAAGGCTCTGAGAAGCTCTGCAATAGAAATTTGGCATCCCATGCACCTCTGCATACCTGATATCTCTCTCTCTCTCTCTCTCACACACACACACACACACACCTGCAGTGTGAAGGTAGGTTGGGTGAGATGGTTTGTGCACATGTGCATGAGAGCAGGGTTCGCGCCAATGCGTCTAAACTAAGGTTTCCTCCGGTCAAACAACAGCCCCCCCCCCCCTATATTACCGAGTCTATAAAATTCCTCGCTGCGCTCCGCGCGCGCGTCACTCGCTTTAGCGCAGCACCGGTGACGTCACCGGCGCGTGCACCGGAATGTTAATTCAGAGCTGCAGTTCATTCACAAAAAAATACCCAAGCCAGTCAGTATGTGTGTCCCAGACAATAACCTGTTCCCCCCCTACAGACAACACCCTGTATTCTCTTTTTCATTAGGGTTCATTTTCCTCCCCAATATATAATGCATTTTAATTTTATTTAAAAAATATATTTAAAAAATAAATAATATTATTATTATTCACTATTCTTTCAAACTCATACAAAACTTGACTTTTTTTGGTTAGTTTTCTTTTGGATGACTCCATTTAAAACCAGAATTCAATGGAATTGTAATTTTTTTTTATATGCAACACTTCAAAAGCTCTCGCACAGCGCTGTTGTCAGGGGGCGTGGCTACGTCTGGGCGACCATAGCAACCGTCGTTCGCCGCATAGATCAAATAAAACACCAGCGCACAGCGATGAAGAAGAGACTTTTGACATTGAACACAAAGTATTTATTGCTTACGTTGATCAAATGGCTGCATCGTAGCTTTTATGTTTTATGATTTAAAAAATAATATAATGCACATAAATATTTTAAATACTGAGAGAGAGAGAGAGAGAGAGAGAGAGAGAGAGAAATGTTAGAAGTGTGAGTGTGACCCCTGGGAGAACACAAGGAGCACTTAGGATGATTGGCATTGAGCATGCACTGAGAGATCCAAATGATCATTACCTGCATTTTGTCACACGTGAACACCTCTGCGTCCACGTCACACGCGATGAGCGTCACCAGTTCCAGTTTCATATCGATCGATGGCATTCCCTCTTACAGCAATCAACAATGGGATTTTTTTTTTGCTCTTTCTTCTTCTTCTTTTTTTTTTTTTAAAGCTGATCTGATTTTATTCCTCTCGTTCAGCCCGTGCTTTCAGAGTGTCACTGAATACCTGTCGCGTGCGTGCGTGTGTGTGTGTGTGTGAGAGAGAGAGAGAGAGAGAGATGCGCTACAGTAGAGACCTGAGCACGCTGAGGCTGACTCAACTCCTGCCCGTCTGACCCTCGCGGTCTTGAACGCAAGGGGCGGAGCTTAGCCGCTCCGCGAGCACCAATCGGCGCGCGCCCCGGCACTGACGTCATCGGCCCCGCATCCACTGCTGTGTGAGCGATCATTAAAAAAATGTTTTTCATCAGTTAGATACGCACATGAGAGAGAGAGAGGGAGAGAGAGAGCGAGCATTCAGAAAGCATGACATGTATTCAAGTCAAGCATGTCTGCAGGAAAATACATCATATTTTACCATGTTTTTTTCTGTACTTTTGCCATTTTGAACCAACCACTAGAGGACGTGCATCATATATTACGAGGTGATATCAAAAAGTTTCGAGACTCGTTTTGTAAACCGTCAACAGGTCTCGCAGAACTGCACAAGGCTGCACTAGGGATAGGAAGTTTGGAGCATTTTAGTGACTCGGTTTTTTGAATCTCGTTTATCAAAATGAACGGATCTTTTTTTGAGTCACTTTTCGTTCTTTTGATCAGAAATAAAATAAAATGTTCGATTTTCAATAAACAGACCCCCAACACATGTACATACACAAATTTTGGCTATAGTTCCATTAATGAAAATATTACAATGCAGGTGAGGACATATGATAAACAGAATGAGCAGCTCACCTCTTATATCTTTTGGTCCGAGTCATTCGTTCTTATACGCTATTAACGTCTATGCGGGTTACGTAAAAAAAATAATAAAAAATGATTCGGACCAGAAGACTCATGAGAAGGACCGCTCAATTCTGTTTTCTGTATAATGCACTGCATAGCATATATGGGAGTCATGTGACAAAGAAACGAACGACCCGGACTGAAAGACTCATGGGATAAGTTTCCTGTACGTAACCTACAGAGGTTTTTGCGACGCTGCGCGCATGCGTGCCCAGTAGAAAATGATAGAATCACTTTCTGAGACTATTTCTTTTGAGTCACGTTAAAAACTCATTCAAAAAGAATGAATCTTTCATGAACAATCTATCACTAGACTGCACGCCCACAGTCACAGGGAACACTGACCTTTATAAGTTAGCGTGCCAAAAGACATTGTCCTGTGTACATCAGGAGCTGTGCAACTGGTGCTCTTTTCCACTGACCCCGTGGATTATCACGTCTATCGTTTCATCATGGACAGCAAGTCAGAACAAGGAGCAAACATGAAATTCTGTGCAAAACTGGGCAAATCTTCCACAGAGATGTTGGCATTCACAGCCAACCTTTTTCTGTAGAACAATGCTGTAACTTGGGTTTCAGTCAAACACATGCAACGTAACAGACCCCATCAAATGGCTTTTTACCACTATATCATTGCGTATCATCACAATCATTGCTTTCTGTTTAGCTACAACAAAGTTTTCCCTTTGTTAAAGTGTTAACTCCTGCATGGTTGATATTTTACTTTATCTTTATTATATACATAATAAAAGAGTCATGCTACAATGAATTGTTTAAGGTGTTTTGTTGGGCACAAATGCTTCAAGAGTGGAAAAACATCACAGGAAGACGATGAGAGACGATCAGGAATACCTTCAACGAGCTTGATGTCGAAAATGTCGAAACCATTCAGCAACTTGTGCATGAAGATCAAGGAGAGCAATCCACGACATTGCTGCTGTTGTTGGTATGTGATATGAAACAGTCCAGGCAATCCTCATGTGTGATTTGAACATGCACCATGTTGCTGATGATTTCGTCCTCAGGATGCTGACCCAGGACCGGAAGGAACATCGCATTGTCTGGACAAGTCTCTCAAGAACTCTGTCAGTGTACCGTGGATGACCTGGAAGTGACAAAACATTGACAAAACATTGCGTGTATAGGTACGACCTTGAGATAAAGCAACAGTCTTTACAGTGGAAGAGTCCATCATCTCCATGACCAGAAAAGGCAATGCAGGTCTGCAGCTCGGCAAGTTGTACGCTCATCGTCTTTTTTAACGAGGATTCGTCCCCAGGGGGCGGACCGTCAAGAGCAAATTCTACTGCTAGGTTTTTAGGCATCTACGGCAAAAGCAACCGGATCTGTGGCGTGCAAATCTTGAACATTTTTGATAAAAGTGATACCGAAGGTATTTTCTCCCTGCTGCTTATAGACTGTACAATCAGAGCTGCTCCCAGTGAACCATAATGTCACCAGAATGCACACTGATATTACTGGCTCTTCGAGCACCGTCACGTTTGTTTACTTTATGCAGCTGAATTTTCCACTGTGCCCCCTACTCGAATCCTTTGGGTACCTGTCATATACAGACAAGTACGTGAACAAATGCTTACAACGTTTCTGCTTGACTGCGTGAAAGCATGGCTTAATGGCAAGTACTGTATATGTCCACCCTGTTCCCACTTTTATGATTTTTCGCTACTGATTGCAACAAAGTCAAAAAATCGTGATGAGTCATAAGTAGTAATACAGTAAGACTGTGGCTTCTATGGTGTGTGTTGGTGACCTGTATTGATTTGCAGCTGTGGCATTGGCTACAAATATTTTCAAAAGATTTATGGCAGAGCTACGGCTTTTTATGACCCCTGGGTCCATGGGAGGTCCACCGTATGTTTCCGTGGTTCTATTTGTGGTCAGCTCTACTTGCACTGTGTCACGTGAAGGTGAGGAGTTTTAAGCGGCAGGATGACATGACTGCTAAGCAAGCTTTAACAGTTTTTCTGTAGATTTTGTTGAGGCGGCACAGGCGCTTAGTGTTGACGGGTTTGATTCCCACCACAGATCTGTGTGTGTGGAGTTTGCATGTTTGCTCCCGGTACTCTGGTTTCCTCCCATAGTCCAAAGAAATAGAGATTAGTAATGAGTAAGTGACTGGGATTAGTTCTGCATGTTAATAATTACCACTGCAAGTATCATTCAAAAAGTAATGAACAGTGGAATAAATAATTGTAATCAGAGCATTTCATGTAATTTATAATACAATATGCAGCAAAACATACTGTACTGAAACAAAAAGACGAACAATATTAACAATATAGACTCATCTGTGAGTCTATTTCTCCTGAACGAACACTATAATCATGTTGATTTATCACGGTAGGCGTCTCAAACAAAGGTCACTGCAGACTCCTGCAAAAGGAGATGATTTGCTCGTGTAATGCAGGCACAGTTTTTGGCGTATCTTTACAGTTGAACACACTCTTCTTAAATATTCCCACATGTAGGCATCAGGTGGTGTAAGATCGGAGGAATGGGACAGGAATGGGGAGTCAGTACCACGTAAACTGATTCGTCCTGGAATGTTTTCCCGCAGCAAGGCTAGACCTGGAGCTTTGCGACATCAGTACTGTATATTGTGACTGTTTAACACGTGGCATTTTATCGGTTATCACAGGTCTTTTCATAGGGATTCTCGCAGACCAGCAGAATCATTTTAATCTACCAACTCAATGATTTAACACAGAGAATTTCCGATGATATGTTGTTTGATGATTTTTGTCAGCTGACGAAACTGATGAAGCCTTGCACGGAAGAACAACCTACAAGAACATCTTTACTACTTATAAGATTTAGATGCTCATCTTTCGAACAACTTTCCATCTCATGTTTCTTAGCGACATAGCTAATCTAAAAAATATATAAACAATTTGATTTACTTCACTTTACTTCACCTTACTGGAAAGGTATTCTCTCGCCTTACTGCTGACATTTGAGGAGTTCAGACTGAGGGCTATCATTTCGAACCGAAGATCTTAACCACTACCACTTGAATGAGGAAAAAAAAAAAAATAATTAAAGTAACAGGGTTGCACAAAGCATAAGGGTCGAATGGATCCATTTCTTTTATATGTAGGTTATAACAAAAACATACTTTACATCACTGAATTTTTTCAATAATATAGAATATATAGTGTATATACACACACAATATATCTTTTATATCAACTTTTTGATTAATGATTAAGATGAGTAGGAATGATTTGAAAAACTGAAAATGTCAACAAGGCCACAAACAACATTGGATATGGTTAAATATTCCATGGACACGCATAATGATCTTTTCAGTTACAACTGTCTGAACCAGTCAAATATGTACAACATAACAGACTCCATCAAGTGACTTTTTACCACTATAAAATCGAGGCCAAAATCCTGTAAGATAAAACCCAGCTTCTATTATACTATTATACTACTAGTGGTGCAATGTGAAATCCCGAGGCCTCCCAGAAGAGTGTGGTTAATGCTGAAAAATATAATTCGCATGTACGTTACCTGCATTTCTTTTTTATAATTCATAAATGTTTCCTTGATTTGCTGTCCAGCTGCATGATACTTTAATTTCGGTTTCACCGGTAACCATGATACTACCATAGTTGTACTATTGAACTTCGTGATATCTATATTGCATGTATAAACTAATATAAATTATTTATTTAGTTAGAAAATTACGTCAAGTTAGGTTATTTTGGAAATTGTTTCGCAATGTTCTTGCCGATACTTTCCAATATCAATCACTGCTTTCTGTTTAGTTACAACCAAGTTTCCTCTTCGTTAAAGTGTTAACTCCTGCAGGGTTGATATTTTACTTTTACTCTTTAATATAAACCAACATGTTCATGATAAGGGTTCCTTATCAGGTTCAATATAGTGCTTCTGATAGTGGACACTGTCTGAAAGCAGCTCTACAGAAATTCTGATGTACAGTGCTGTATAAATGTCTTCAGCCAAGTTCTTGAGTGAAATTAAACTGAAGAAATGGGAACAAATGTTTTACTGCAACATGCAGTAAAGTGCCTAAAGATACAATTCAAAAACTGGTTGTTTATGTACTGTAGCAACCTCAGCAGCAGCCTCATTTCCCCTCTCGTTCCAACCACTCAGCATTCAGCATCAGCAGTATGCTAATCACCTGCCTGATCATTTGTCGTCATCTGCACCTGTTTCTCACTGGTTTAAGCCCTAAGTTAGTTGGGGTCTATGGGTCATAGGTCACTGCGTGGCTTAACAAACAAAATGCATTCATTTGAAACTGCTCAGGTACATGGCAGGGAGCCTGGAGAACTATTTTTCAAGATGACATTAAAAATACAAGAAAGTCTGGAGTTTTGGAAGCAAAACACTGTATGAAGAAATAAGGGTGTCAAGACTTTTGCACAGTACTGTAGGTTTGGATTTAATCCTAATGAGTGGAAAGGGTAAAACTCCCTGAGATGACATGAGGAAGAAACCTTGAGAATTACTAGAGTACGGTTAATCTGTAGTGATCTTAACTGGAGTATAATAATATAAAGACCTGGCACAGATATGAAATACAATCAGATATGTTGCTTATGGCACGATACTGACTGTATAACATTTCCTCGTGTTGGAGTCGGAGGACAAAGGCAAACTAGATATGTGGATGTCGGTGAGTTCCATTTTGTTGCACAGGTGAGGAGGAAATGGTTGGTGTGTATGCTTACATTTTGGGAAGCACACACTTAATTACCGGGTTAATATCTACTGTACACTGCATGGGCAATAAAAGTCACCATTTCAGAAGGGTCAAATTATTGGGCTTCACCAAGCAAAGAAAACAACTAAGGAGATTTGAAATAGCTGGTACTGGGTTAATACTGGGAAGGAATGTGGTCAAAAAAATCATTAATAGAGATCACTTAAACACTTGGCGAAGCATTTCCACACACACAATATGTGATGAGAACTCACAGGATTGGGAGTGGTGATAAAATGAAGTCAGCTGAATGACCAGGTTATCACATCTATGGAGGTTTTCTTCTTTCCTGATGAGACGCGCCATATTCCAGAGTGTAAAAGAGTAAAAGAGCATTACCATACATGAACTGGACACCACATTGTGTGTGCAATCAAAGCTAAAAGTTACTGAATGAAATCTTAGAGTATGTCACTTTTTTTTGGTGTAACTGCTCTCATGCTCTCATGCCAGTCTCAGAAACCTGACTTGATCAGGGTGGCATAAGCATTGGCGTTTATGGACGAAGAACCCACCAAAAGCAGCTTCTTGCTCGTCTCTGCGTGTTCTAACTGCGGCTCCGACAAACAGGTTGTGTGCTCATTTCGTTCCGCGTCCACCGAAAGCGGTTTGTCAATAATTACAATTTTAACTTCATTCTAAAACAGATGTGTCGTTCTTGAACAACGTGTTCTGTCTGGGAAACAAGTTAGTTCCTGTTATCATTCACTTTATACAGCTGGAAACAGTTTTACCCTCCCTCTTTTCTCTCTCTCTCTCAAACTACCTAATGGAATAAAACCTTTGACAAAAGAGCAGGCCATAAGACTCATGGCGATGGTCAAAATAGGTCTGTTGCTGGGCTTTACAGAGCTAGAAAACTTCAGAGTTAAGATTTATTTATTTTTATTTATTGTTCGGTCATTAGAACATTTTGTTTTGTTTGCATGACGAAAATAAAAAAATAAATAAAACAGCAGGGCAGTAGAACAGTCAGGTATGTTGTTTAATCATGTTATAATGAAACTCCCCCGATAGTTTTTTTCATAGAACTTTGAATCACTGTAGCGATTAACTGCTCAGACTTTTTTTTTTTTTTTTTTTTAAATAGAAGAATGGGGATATAAATAGAACACAATATGAATCACACACCCTATATACAGCAACAGCACTGTGCGTGTGTGTGTGAGAGAGAGAGAGAGAGTGAGACAGACATCATGCTGTGTGTGCGTCTGAGGGAGAATGAGTAACTCGAGTGGCGTGTATGAGCCGTTGCGTGTATTGGTCTATCTGTCTTGGGTCTGACAGGGTCAGGCTAAAGAACTGGAACCAATTTCTTGGAAACAAGTGACGGGTTTGTTGTAATTTGTGTGCGGCAGGAATGCTTTGCTTATATCACAAATGGATATATTTGTCTTGTGTGTGTGTGTGTGTGTGTGTGTGTGTGTGTGTGCATGCGTAGACTGGTTTGCTATCTTACCCTACTCTACCAGCCTCTGGCTTCACTGCAGCTGCATCAAACTAGGGCAAGATATTTATAGAACACACAGAAAGACAGGAGGGGGGATTGAGAGAGAGAGAGAGAGAGAGAGAGAGAGACAGAAAAAGAGAGAGAGAGCGAGAGAGAGATAGCGACAGGGAGGGTCCAGGTGCAGAGGAATGCAGGGTGATGCAGCAGAAATAGACAGAGAGAGAGAGAGAGAGAGAGAGCAGAGACAGAGCACAGACATAAAAAAAAAACAGTTCCACATTTCCTATAAACAGTCTGAATTGAATAATGAAGAGGAGACGAATCTGAATGAGTGACTCAGACACCCTGCATTATCTCCAGCTTCATGCCCGATTCGTATATTAAATACCCGTCTGATCCATACAGTACAGCCGCGGTGGCTATTTTCATCCCAGCCCTCCTCAATCTTTTGTCTTGGAGCACAGCAGAACACAAACAAGTCCATTTATGTCCAAAACTTAAAGAAATAAGTACAGCTTTCCGTATTGTTCTTTATGAAGTCTGTAGTTACTAAAATGAACTGTAATTAATCTAACCACCTTAGAGTTAGGATTAGTTGTTAGCTCTGTCCAGGGCTGGGGGTTGGGATTTCACCTCCAATCTGTGTGTGTGTGTGTGTGTGTGTGTGTGTGTGTGTGTGTGTGTGTACTTTCAGGGTACACCCTGCCTTGTGACCCCGAGTTCCTGGAGATTCCTTGAGTCTCCATGTCCCCGGAAAACGTCCACACAGTATGAGCTGTTCAGAAAATAGCAGGATGGATGGAAAATCTATATGCCGCCAAATACAGGTGGCTTCGACATGCACGGACGAGCATGAAGGTGATATATACAGTAGTGCTATGTAAAAGGAAACACAAAGATTTGGTATGGGAAGGGTATAAAGCAGAGATGGGGGGGGGGGGGGGGGGGAAAAAATAATATTCGGTTATGAATTGTGTTTTTTTGGGGGGGGGAATTGGGAAACAAAAAAAAAATCGGAAGGGGGGGGGGGGGGGAAAGGGGGTAGTTTTGGGGGGCGCCCGTAC
>JAOTRS010039596.1:0-10011 GCA_028565755.1 Dinotopterus cunningtoni
CTCCACATCATTGCATTCAGTTTTTATTCACGATTTGTATAGTGTCCCAACTTTTTTGGAATCCGGTTTGTACAAGATAAAGCGGTAATAGACGATGAGTGAGAGTGAGAGGAACAAGCTCTCTGTGTGCTAAATGAATCTTGTTTTATATTTGGCAGGGCATGTGTGTTTTCCCAAAGTGTTCCAAAAGCGTTAAAACAGTATGAAATGCATAAACAAAATATGCTATGATAAAATCTTTTTTTTTTTGTCAGGTCCCAAGCAACTTGAAATCTCCCAAATAGTTTGACCAATCTTCTCCATTTAAAGTTGTTGTGTTAAAGTGTCCGTTTAAACAAGAAGAGACTAAGCTCTCCATTGGGATATAAGTTTTTTTTTTTTTTTTTTGGTGAATCAGTGTGTGTCCACTGTAGAAACCCTATTATAGCGGAAACGCTGCATATGCCGCTCGGGAGACCTGGCTGAAAGTTTTGATGCATGTTTCGTGGGGCTGCGTGCAAAAATTGTCGGCCATACAGCCACTTGGTTTCGGATATACAAAACCAATGTATGTGGGCCATAGAGTCACCCGATTCGGAAAAATCTATATATGGCTTCATGCCCATGGGGACCAAAATCCAGCACATTCAGCAAACAATCCAGACAGAACATGACATCCCCATACGTCCCAAGGAGTCATGCCCCAAGGGGCCCGAGCTTCACTTACACAATACTGGGCATGATGTTTTGGTATTGCAGGATTATGGGTGATCAGAGTAAACACACATACTGTATATACATCTATAAGAATAACACATTATTACATGATTAATTGCAATTTATATTAAATATAATAACTCTAATATGGAAAACTTACTCAGCAAGTGAGTGAGCAAGTTCCAGTTATCACAGAAGCCCCCGTTTTAGCACTATTCTACTCAATTTCTGTCAGTTAGTAAAATGTATCACTGATTATAACGTACTACTAATGACCTTCAAAGCACTAAGTGGTCTCACTCCACTCACTGGACATGAGGGAACCTTTGGTCTATTAAGATGTCTGTTTTGATTAACTACAGGGTAGAAGAATGTTAACTACAGCAGGGAACAGAGTTTCCCTTTGCACAAAACAAAGTAAATGAAGGTTCTAGATGAAAACTTTTGGCCTGCACTGAGCCATGACCTCAACCCCACTGGATACCTTTGGGACGAACTGGAATTCTGAAGGCGCCCAAGCCCGTCCCTCGCCTGACATCAATGCCTGACCTCACTAATGCTCTTGGAGCTGAATGGAAAAATCTCAAGAGTTACATTCCAACATTCAAGTGTGGACATTCCAATAACAGCAAAGTGGGGACTAAATCTGGAACAGGATGTTCATAATGTACATCTTGGAGGGTGATATTCAGGTGTCATGAACTTTTAACCATAAAACGTAGCTCTTTTCTTCAGATTTAGAGGCTCCTGGGCATTAAATATTATAATAGCTTGGGATGTTTTAAGGCCCCCCAACAGAACTGTTGCTTTAATCAAAAGACTGTCCTTGACTCACCCCTGGGCTGCTATTCAAAGTACACTCACTGAACATTCTTCTTGATACAAATTGGTCAACAACTTGCTTGTCTGTACTGCTCTTAAACTGTATACTGTATTTACTGTGATACATTTCTATTACAACATTTCCATTAGTCTAACTTTGCAACCTTTTCCAGTACTGAACACTGGAATAATAAGGATTGTAATGAGTGCACAATGTATTCCAACTAACCATCATTATATGTTCAAATTATATGGAATATTTTGTCAAGCACCCATAAATCTAGCATCATTGTTTTTGATAATCAGGAGTAAAAGTAGTTCATAGTAATTCTTACCAATAATATTGTATGCAGGCAAAAAGTGACGACAATAAAAACATTTATTCTGCCTTAGAATAGCCTCAGCTAAGGAACTGTTTCGGGGTTGAATCCAAAATAGCGTAAATAGGAAAGCTAGTGCGCTACAGTATGTAGGGTGTAGAATCCCTTACTCCACACTCGAAGTAGTGCCCTTATTTAGTGGTTAGTGAAGGAATTGGGATTCAGATTTACAGTTAGCAATGAACAGAAAATACTATTCAGAGGCAATTTGCAATGACTTAGAAGCAATTACTAAGCAGGCAAAGTACTGTTTAAAATGACCCCTCCTTATCAGTGTTTTCTTCCTGAAAGTGCTGCCATGCCTTGTCTTGAATATGGGTTTTGGCAGGCAGCTGCTCTCCTCTCTTACCACCACTAAATGTTCTTTGTATTCTGTATATCCTTGTTTTCTATATAGAACATCACAGTCATCATTGACTTTGAAGCACTCAAAACGTCCATCATCAGCAAGGTCTGTTATGATCACTGATATAGCTAAAGATTTTGTAGGCTGTCAAACAGGGATTGTCCATGATTTAAGTGCATCACTTTTTACTCCTCCACAGTGTTCATGCAGCCTATTTTCACAACACAGCAAGAGAACTCTGGGTGAACTCTAGGGAATTAACAGCAAGCACTTTATCTGACCAGTCAGCCAAAACCAGACTTCAGAATCGCAAAGACACTCTAAAATGTTGAGAGGAGATAAAAGGAAGCTTTTCAGAATTGGCAAAAAACACCAGAGGCAAGACATCCTCTGCCTTCAGAATAAATGAGACTTAGACACTGGACAGCTCCTCTCCAACTAATACAAAGAAAGACTGTGAATGATTTTCGATAACTGCTGCGTTTCTATTCTGATTTCCCAATAACTTATAAAGAAAAGGGACAGAAACAGAGAGAGCTGAGCTGTTCTGTCTTCTTCAACAATAAGAGGACCGAATTATCACACAGACACATAAGAGACAGTTAGTCTTGAGTCCACTGTGCATTTTATTCTGATTATTCTTCCTCTCCTGCATCAAAAAGAACTAAATCATACCAAAGATCACAAACAATCTCTTGCTCATTTCATAATTAAAAAAGTGCAGATTTTTAGAAAGTATGTCCACACCTACAGTATATGCAAAGCAGTGTGAATGTGCTCCGCTGTTACCAAAAACCCTGAATTCACTGAAGCAACAAATTAATGGAGCCTTTCTAATAACACCCACCCACATGTACTTGCTGGTAGTGGCGTGGAATGAATTTTGACCTGATAATCCTGTAGTAAAAAATAATAATTTGCTAGTGAAAATTGAGACTAATTTCCATACTTGGGAAAAATTCAGGATCAATACATTTCCACATAATCAACATGAAAAAAGAAATGTGTGGATCAACATGGATTAACAATTTATAATTTTTTTATGTGGAACAATATTGTTCCACATTTCAAACTGTTGAAACTATATACATTGAGCTGGCATAAACCAAATATGCAGGTGGCACAGTGGCTTAGTGGTTAGCACTGTCGATTTGCACCTCCAGGTTCTGTGTTCTCCCCGTGATTGGTGGGTTTCCTCCCGGCGCTCTGGTTTCCTCCCACAGTCCAAAGACATGCAGATTAGCCTAATTGGTGTTCCCAAGTTGCCTCTAGTGTGCAAATGAGTGTGTGAATGTCCTCCGATGGATTGGCACCCTGTCCAGGGTGTACTCTACCTCTCTTGGGATAGGCTCCAGACACCCATGACCCTGCATACAGGATAAAGCGGTATAGACGATGAGTGAGTGAGAGAGAGATACTAAATATGCTGGCATATACTAAATAGGCCAAAATATCAATCTTAAAAATCTTTTAAAAAAAATAATAAAAACTCATACTCCTACTTTATTCGTTCACTTTTTAACCCAGGTTAGGGTTGCAGCAGATCTGGGGGAAAAATGTGCATGAGACAGGAATACACCTCAGGTGGGATATCCATGCATCTTAGAGTACCAAGCTCAAACATTCACACACTTATTTACATCCAGAGTAGGCAGTACACATACCGATATGGTTTGGGGTGGAAAAACAACTGAAAAACATGGAGGAAGTCTACATGGAGATGCGCAGCACATATACAATTTTGCACAGAAAGTAAAAGGATGAGACTGGGAGGTCTGGTGTCTTTAGATGGTAATGCTACTTGCTGTGCCACCCAAAAAGTTTCATCCAACAAGTTATACCACCATGTAGCTTCATGTAGAGCAGAGTGTTACCTAGCTGGTGAGCAGTGTTCATTTTGTGGCACTTTTTTGTGGTTTTGACAAGTCCAAAAAGCTCATCATACAAATTATTTTTACTCCATTTTATATATATTGGGGCAACAAATTATACTAAATATATAAAACCGACATTTATAGACGACAGTACAAATGATGATCCTGCAGCCCCTGCAGTTGTTCCCATGAACATTCAGCGAGTGATCCTTGAAAATCAGCGAACGCTTTGCGCCGACTTGCTGAAGAGACGCATCTGTCTGTGGGAACTGTAAACATGATCATTCACCAACGCCACTTGCACATTACAGGAACTCAGCTGGGAGTTATTGCTACACCCCCCGTACAGTCCTGTCCTCACTCTAAGCCATATGTTTGGGCCATTAAAGGGGTTCCTGGGAGGCCAGCGTTTCAGACGTGAAGCAGGTAGTCCCGATCATGACATGTATTGAGAAAACGTGGTATCAAAGCATTAGTAAAACCCCGGAATAAGTGCATTAGTGTAGCAGGGGATTATATAGAGAAGTAAAGGTAGAGTTTACTCTTACAATTAAAATTTCTGTTTTGAGTTGAACGCCTATCATATTTCCATATAAATCTCTGTTCATTCTACAATGTAAATGGTTGAATATTTATTTAAGATACTGTATGCATCCAAATGAAATGACAGTGCATGCACTAACAATAACTGAAAAACAGAAGGATGTAAAAGAGGATTAAAATCTGGCAGTTGCATTTTAGATTCTTTGGAAAAAAAAAAAACCCATTGAATCTTAATCCAGAAATGCTTTTGCTTACAGCAATCTTTGACCTTAACTAAACTCCATTAGTGATGGCAGGCAGTAAAGCTCGCAGGTGGCAGAGCATACCGAGTACATATTAAAATGCCTTGTGCTTTACTGTTATTAAAGAATTCGTTCCATGCATTTGTAACAGTGAGTCATCCTAATTTATACCACATATTTTGCATAATCTAAAGAGTAGAAAATCCATAATTCTTATGCAGCACTAATCAATCGCACAACTATTACCGTCAAAAAAAACAACAAACAAACAAAATGAAAACTTTTTTTCTCCACTAAATGGAGCCAAGTTCCCACCGCACTGTCCTGGGAATACAAATACAGATCCTCAGAAACTTCTCTCCTTGTAAGGGCATTTCATGGAAACCAAAGCAGAATAGTTATTTAAGGGTTTATCATTGGACAGCCACAAGAAACAAACTGTTTTCAGAAAATATAATATTTACATAATTTACTACAGACTATACAGAATGGATGCTGTTACATTTTCACCTGTCACCTTTGGAAGGCGAGGCATCTTAGTATTGTCAAATAAGTGAGCAGAAATCTTTCTTAACCATCACCGATTATAGCAGGATACAAACTGTAGCATTGACCGTCTACACTTCTTTTTTTTCCAGTGCAAAATTTAAGAAAAGGAAAATGAAAAAAGTTCTTACCGGTTTTAAAAAACAACTTCTTATGAGAGCTTCTCTAGACTGCCTTCGCTCATGCTGCGGTTGCCGTACTGTAGCTAAGAACGCACATGTCAGTGCACTTTCCTTAAAGCGAGCCTGCCATGCTCCCAGGGGAGGAGCACGGATTATGTCATAAGATAAGGCTCACAGACTCTCATGATTAAAACTGGTTAGAAACAAGTATGATCGAGACAAAAAGGGGAGGTGGAATGAGATTTAATTTTTTAAACAATTCCCATTAGATAAAAAAGTCTGAATGTTTGCTTTCTGCTTATTATGCCGTATCCCCCCAACGATGCATCAAATTTTATTCTTCAAATGATCTAATAAATTTCACTAATTTATTTATTTAATTGCACTACGAAAAGTGTTTTATTTATTTAATCATTTAAAAAAAAAAAATTATCTCTTCTTGCTCACCATCATTATCAAAGCTAACCCAGAGGCTTGTCTCAGAGGCGTATCTTCTTTTCTCTTGCCTTTCACACTATCTGCTCCCGTGCCAAATTTCTCATGCATACAAGAGGATAAAGCTCATGGAGGAATTTCCATCCACACACTGTATATGGATTCTGTACTATATATAAGTCCAGCGACGCTCATGTGACCAGCTCGCAATAAACAAACAGAGCACACAAAGCCGCTGACAAAGCGTGTCTTCATTCTCTCTGCTCTCCCTGATCTTTACTTTACTAAGCCCTACAGAGGTCCTATTCAGCACAAGGGCCTTCCCTCTACTGAACTGTGTCACCCTCTTCACTACCACGCTGAACAGCGTAGGGGGAAAAGACCATGCTTTTGTTCTATTCATCCGGGATAGTAATTAACGCAAGAACATGACACTGAGGGAGGCTTATACAGTATAAAGCACTTTGATAAGTCATTTCGGAACCCGGTGCGTGAACCTCGCTGCCTATTAATAGCAGATTCCTTTATATGGATGGTAAGGATCAGGGATATACAGTAGGACAATACGGACAAAGAACAATGCATGCATGGACTTCCTTAACATGGTTGCAGACCATGTAGGAGACTAATTCCAGACTAAAAATTACTCCCATTTAACAGCCCCCTATGTAATTTAGACCTATTATAAGCCATACTAACCAAACCAGTCATTAAGTGGCATCACTTGGATACAAATGGGCATACAACAGAGCTTGAGCTGTCACAGTGAAATGACAACACAATCTCACTTCATCATGTTGTCTTGGGCTCATAAACCATGCAGGTGCTCTATGGGTGAGCACCACGTCTGGCCATGTTACAGTTCTCAATGTCTCTCAATCATGGATTATGCTGTATGCTGCGCTAGAGCTTTATCAGACCACTCTTGTGCCTGCAGCAGTGCTTAAAATTTTCATCAGCTGCCCTATAAATAACCTATGCGTCATTATTTAATTCCAAAACCAGTCATGGAGCATGATAGAGGTGAGCTGCCTTCCTGTTAGCAGCACAGGACAAACCCTAACCTTGATGGGCAGTATGGAGATGTTAAGTACCAAGAAGGATGATTCATCACTGGGATTCACCAAGACCTGAATATTAAAGTGCACAAGGATAGATGGTGCAATGCAGGAACAAACACATTGTGAAATTAATGTTTTTACATATTAAGGGCTGCTACTACTACTGCACAGTGCCTTACATAACTATGAGTTGGTATCAGAATGTTTCAAGATTTTTCTAGGTATGTCCTCCCTTAGACGCCTTAAAGCCTGTTAATACCTGTCGCTATTGATGGTCTGGTCTGGCCCTGGGGACGATTTCTCGATGATGATCTTCCATTGTGAAGACTGTTACTTTGTCTCAGGGTTGTACCCATACACCCAAGTTTCGTGATCTTCAACATGTGGGACGGGTCATGCATGGCACGCTGATAGAGATCTTGACAGACTTCGACTTGATGTCCTTTCTTCTCCTGAATCAGAAGCCTGGGGATAAACTTGGCAGCAACTTGGCGCATGTTCAAATCACACGTGAGGATTGCCTGGACTGTTCCGTATGACACATCAACAATGGCAGCAATGTTGTGGATTGTTCTCCAAGGATGGTTTCAACATTTTCAGGGGTTGAGCTCGTTAAGGGTCTTCCCCATATCTCGTCCTCTTTGGTGATGGTTTTCTGCTCTTGAAGTCCACGTGCCACTCAGAACACCTCAAACAACTCATTGCAGCATTATTATAAACTTGCCGAATCATGTCAAACATCCCTGTGGCAGATTTTCCCAGTTTTACACAGAATTTCACATTCGCTTTTTGTCCTAACTTGCTGTCCATGATGAAATAGCAGACGTGGTAATGCACCTGGTCGGAATAGCGGCAGTTGCACAGCTCTTGATGTACACAGGTCGATGTCTTTTGGCACACTGACTGATGAAGGTTGTCTCAAAACCACCTTGTATTTATGTGCTTTGAGATGTCTATATTTTAGGATGTTGCAACCTGAAAGTAAAATAAACTTAAAATGGATATTTAAAGTTTTACACAATAACACCATATGCCTAACATTTAAAGGTGCATTTTTATTGTAATGGCATAAAGGTTAATCAAACAAAGTGCAAAAAACAAACATTTGTTGGTTGCATACTGTATGTATTCCCCAGTTTTGGTTTGGTTATAAATACAGCTGCAAGTTTTTTGGCATATTTGCCTGTATTTAACTCCATCCATTATGCCGTCAACTCTGAGCCACACTTACTGCTGATGACACGCATTTCCACAAGCTGATTCAACCACCACCATGCTTCATTGCATGGATGATATTCTCGGGGTAATAAACAGTGTTGGGTTTCCTCCAAATGTAGTACTTTGTGCAATGACCAGAAAGTTAAACTTTGGTCTCATTAGACCAGAGAATGTTTTTTTTACATTTTCTATGTTTTCAAGACTCCATTTATGAACTTCCAATAACCGGTAATAACTTTTATTCCTGCTACGCTTCCATAAACTGATTATCCTTTTACACAGCTTCTCAAGTAAATCACTGCAGTTCCTTCTTGGTTGATTCTTTGACCTTTCCGAACAGTCATGGTTGTGCCATATTATTTCAATCGTTAATATCGGATTTAATGATGCTCCGCAGGGTGTTCAAAGTTTGTCATGATCAGAAGCGCACCATGGATGCAATCATGCTACAAAAGCAGAAATTATAACACTGGCAGCACTTCAATTTGAAAAGATGGACACAGCTTGTCACACTGAGTCAAAGGATTTTTTTTTATCAGTAGATGTAACTAAAATCTTAATACCAGCTCCACATAGGAATGAATTTAATTATGGTTAACCATTGCTTTTGACTGCCCCAGAAGTAGAGAGAAAGAGAGAGAGAAAGAGAGAGAGAGAGAGCGCTCATCTTATGAAATGGCTTTATGAGACATGCCTTTATGTTTTATAAAGGCCAGCACCTCTCAACTGGCCTGTAAAAGTGCAGTAATATTTCCCGATGCACTTTTTGCCAGATTTTCCTGAAAATCATTTGGACTATACTTTTCGATAGCATATGATTAAGAGTGGTGGCCTGTCACCTCCAGGATACTGGGTTCAATTCCTGCCTCGGGGTCTGTGTGCATGGAGTTTGCCTGTTCTCCCCATGCTTGGTGGGTTTTCTCCCACAGTTCAAACACATGCAGATTAGGCTAATGTGGAAATGGGAATAAATGCAATGGTCACCACTGGCCTCCATGGTCCCTAATTGGATTACAGAGGTTTCTAGCTGGATGGATGGATAAGATTTAGATTAAGGTGTTATATACAGAGAATTCCTCTCAGTATTTTCATGGACATTATCAGTACGCAGGTAAGGAGAGGCGCGAATAGAGCATTAAACAAGGTCGGGTTAGAAAGCGAATATTATCAAGGGTCACAGCTGCAATATTCAATTACTGTAAATCAGCACCTCATTTGGACCTGTGGACATGATATTCTTAGTGTTAGGAATTACTGCCTGGCATACAGTACGTATATAAATCACGTTCGCTTATGTGTGAGCACTCAAGGAAAGCATAAATATATATATATATATATATATATATTGATTGATTCCTCATTTCACCGGATGGCAATGAATCTGGACTTGCCAAGTGTGCTATTTTATTAGCTTTACTCAACATTTTATGGATTCTATAAATGAAATGATGTTCTCTGTTCGATGACCTGTCGTCCTTCTTATTCGCATTCAGCAGCCATGATTAAATTGTTGGCTTTTATTTTTGTTAAAAATAATGAATTTTGGAAGATTTCGATTTGGAGCAGTTTTGTACCACCACAATATAGAGGGAAGTGGAACTGCACTTGAATAAAAAAAAAAATCTGGCTCTTGAACAAGCAAATTAGTAATACATTTTCATTATATCAGCCTCGCAAAAATGGACCTCGATTTCTTTTGGCATATTCTCGATAAAGAGAGTAATAT
>JAOTRS010039618.1:0-2500 GCA_028565755.1 Dinotopterus cunningtoni
AGAGAGAGACAGAGAGCGACAGAGAGAGAGAGAGACAGAGAGAGAGAGAGACAGAGAGAGAGAGAGAGACAGAGACACACACACAGAAAGAGAGATCTCTGTAGAACCCTGCAGACGTTCTGACATACCGTTTCTCTGCACCACAGACGCTCACGTGTGTAAAGCGTGTTTAGTTACACAGGAGGTGAGAACGTTGTGTTGTGTTCTCCAGCTCTCCTCATTCGGCACAGACCTGCTCCTGCGCTCTGATTGGTCAGAAGGTGTTGATTAATTCTCTCTAACAGCAGGTTTATATCAATGCACTCGCTCTGATTGTGGTTCTGTAATAAACACAGAGTTGTGTTCTGTGGCGTGAGAGGAATGAGGCGCTGTTGGACCGACACGCCCCTTCACCTCACCGCCCCGGGGGTTGATTAATTTCCTGTACGAGCGTGTCGTGGTGTGTTTGAATTGTACCGTAGAAAGGCACACGTGTGTATTTGAGAAGTTTTTGGTCGAACCTCACGTGACCCCTGACATGTGAACGAGACACGGAGGTCATGTGACCTGCGAGAGCAGATATTTTTACACTTTTATTCTGTAATAAAAACATAAAAAGAAACAAAAGCTCAGCTCTGTAATATGAATGATTTAGTTTTAATAATTGATGCGTGCTGGAGCTTGATGCAGGGTTTTATGGATTTGAGAGGATTTCGGTCTCAACAGTGGGGGTGTGTGTATTTATTTATTTATTTACTTACTTACTTATTTATTTATTTATAGCTGATTATCTTATCTTAAAGTTCTGTCTCCGAGATGTTTTCTGTTTCTCGCCGATGATGGACGTGACATTAAGAATGACTGACAGTCTCTAAAAGATGCAGGCTTTCATTTTATCCTGAAAACAAAAGGGACTAAAGGGAACAGCTGTAAACACACCAGCGCGCTCAATATTTCATGAGGATTCACAGCTACTGCGGGAATTCTCTGGAAAATAAGAAAGGTCAACACGGGTCCCGAGTGCCACATTAGAACCGGATTATCTCTCAAAACCTCAGAGGAGACGAGTGTCGGGCGGGGTCAGTGAGAGAGAGAGAGAGAGAGAGAGAGACGAGCGGGATCGGGAGATCATCTGATCTTCTGTGCTAAAGATACAACGGAACCTCAAATTTAATCCGCTCCGGAGGCGAGTGCTTAAGGTGAAATTTCACATTTTGTTTCAAAGCATTGCAAATTGCAAAAAACATTGTCAACATTGTGAAATTTTTATACGACCACCTGTGAGCTTAAAAAAAGATTATCAATAAGAAATAAATTATGGAATAAAATAAGAAATAAAATAGAGAAAATATAGAAAAACTTAGTTGCAGAAAAAAATAGAAGAACAAAATATAAAATATTAAAAAATATTTAAAAAAAACTTTCCTGTACAAAAAATAGACAATAATTTTGACTGTAAAAATATGGAAAATATGGAAACTGGTGTCCGGGGAGTGTGCAAATATGCATGAACGTGAAGATGTAATGACCATAAATGTGCTATGTGCAAAAGTTTGCAAAATGAAATAGAAATGTGAAAGTGGCTCCCTTTTCTTCTTGCTACTGTCCCTGATAACATACATGTGACCCGTGGTACTGTTTCTTCACTAAATCTTACACAAAATGCAAAATCACACAAAAAAATCATAAACTTGCTTATTCTCTGTGAACGCTTCTCAGTCTGGGATAAAATCATGAACGCTAGCTCAGAAAATCATCAGCTCACAGTACTTACATCACAAACTACATGAGTTTTATTAGTTTATTTTTTTTCGTCCCTTTAAGCCTCAAAATAATGCTTACATGACTCACACACGGCCGATATTCTAATTACGAATGCAGTACCTTCAGTGAACAGCAGAGGGAACATCTAAATATTACACACCGCCCCTTTAAGGTTGTGCATCAAGTAGCTGTGCTCATTCTAGTGTTTGTTATTATTATTATTATTATTATTATTAATAAAGACTTTACGTTTAATGTTCTTCTGTGATTTTCTTCTTGTTAAGTTCGTTTTGTGGCAACACACATCACACCGTGCACACTACACACATGCCTGTCCACTCGTGTGAAAGAATGCTCGAGTGACGAGCCTCCCTCTCATAGTGCGCACACACACACACACACACACACACACACACACACACACACACACACACGCACCTGCTTCACTGCATCTAACACGTGCTCCGGTGCAGTGAGTGCACTAATAGCAGGAATGTTTCCAGACGCCTCGGGGTTGCCAGATTAGATCTCGATGTTCAGCCAAATCCCACTTTAAATCTATTTAGTTCACTCTGTTCCAAAAGATGAGGGTTAGATCATTATTTTCAGTGCAGTTATAAATAAAACATCCAATATTATTTTAGAGTTTATAAAATGATAATTAATAAATGCTCTCTCTCTCTCTCTCTCTCTCTCTCTTTATGTCTCTGAGACAGAACACAAGCAGCTTCAGGCTGCAATAAAGCAGCAATTATTC
>JAOTRS010039618.1:7500-10010 GCA_028565755.1 Dinotopterus cunningtoni
TCAGGTTCTTGAACAATGAGGTTCTTCAGTACAGACCTTTCACCATTTTTCTTTGCACATGGACAGCATGAGGAACAGGAAAGGCCAGAGCAGCTGGCTAGATGTTCACACCTGTGGTTTGTTTTCTTACTCTACAGGTTTCTCAAGGGTTCTTTAAATATGGGCTCCATATAAAAATGTTAGCAGTTTCTATTGAGGGAGAAGAAAGAAGAGAAGAGTGTGAATTTGCAAAGTTGTGCAAGTGTAGGGGTGATTGTACTTCAGACAATAAGATCATTAGGAGCATTTTTGCTGTCTGTTTAGCCTTTGATGTTTCAGCTCTTTACAAACCTGAGTTATGGGTTCTCTGGGTGATGAAGAGGTTCTAGTTGAACTCCTGATCCTCTGAAGGAGAAGAATTTAGGCATCTTTAGCCTAACAGCACGTCATTAAAGTTATTATACCATATGCACATGTGGGTGGAGTTAGAGGTGGGGTTAGAGGTGGGGTTAGAGGTGGGATCATGGGCGGAGTTAGCGTTTATATCTTTTCTGATGCGTTGTGTGTTTGAGATTCCGTTCTAGAAGCAGTGTGATGGTGTAAGGCAGTCCATGGAAAGTGTGAGTGTGTGTGTGCGTCGTGTGTATGTTTTTGTGTGTGTGTGTGTGTGTGTGTGTGTGTGTGTGTGTGTGTGTGTGTGTGTGTGAGAGTGTGAAAGAGAGAGAGGAGGTTCCACGGGTCTGCGGTGGTAAGTGTCCTTGCTGAATAATGTATGAACGAGCCTCGAGTCGTGTGTGTGAGTCATGAGGTCACGAGCCGAGGCGAGTGGAGAAAGTGAAACTGTGTAAATGTTCTCTACACCCTGCCCTTTAGAACACACACACACACACACACACACACACACACACACACAGAGTTCTTAAGCAAAATGACTCATAAATATAGTGAGTCATTACTCTCTCTCTCTCTCTCTCTCTGTGTGTGTGTGTGTGTGTGTGTGTGTGTGTGTGTGAGGCATGTCTCTTTTATTTAACATTATTGTTGTTCTTGAGACATTCTTGGATTGTGGATTGATGTAACACTCTGAGCTTTATAACAGATTCTACAGAGAACATTTAGGAGTCTCGCAGCGAGAGAGAGGGTTCTAGAGTGAATATTTAAGGGTTTCTCTGACAGAAGAACCAGACATGTTCTCCTCTCTGAGGGTTCAATGTAAAACATTCAGGTGTTCCTTTGAGACAGATGGAAAGATCTCTGATGTACGTCTCAGTTTTAGGGTTCTGAGTAGAAAGCACTGAGCTGTAGAGTTCTCCATAGAATATTTAAATGTTCCTCAGAGAGATTAACTAAAACCTGAAAACAGTCTGTGTGTGTGTAGATCTGATGTGTGTGTGTAGTGTGTACTGTATGAGTTCTCCGTCCTGTGGGAGCTGAGTATACAGAACCTGTTGAGAACCACTAATGAGGAACATTATCCAGTGAGGAATTTCAGAGCCGTCAAGTTTCACTTCACATCAGAGCCGAAATTCCCACGAGTGAGGTTCCACATAACGACTGTCTGGTATCTCTCTCTCTCTCTCTCTCACACACACACACACACACACACACACACACACACACACACACACACACTGTTTAGTGTGTTTCAGTGTGAGCTTTGATTATTTTACTCTTAGACAGGAGTGAAAGAGAACCCACGTAAAGGGTCTTTAGTACCCAAAGAGGTTCTTCTAGGAACCCTGTCTGGTAGGAGAGCCCTCATCAACATGAAACCCTGGGGAACGTCTTGTTCCTCAATATGAACTCTCAAACTTACAACCAGTAGAGCAGAACCCTGACTACGGAGCACTGCTGTACCAGGTTTAGAGCAGAACCAGTTCTACAGAGCAGAACTACAGAGCACTGCTGTACTGGTTCTAGAGTAGAACCATGACTGCTAAGCCATGAAGTACAGGTTCTAGAGCAGAATCTTGTCTACTGAGCTGCTCCATACAGGTTCTAGGTAAGAAAATTGAATTCTGAGGCGCCTCAATCACGGAACTTCCTTGTACCTAATCTAGAGAAGAATCTCAAATGTTGAGCCCCCGGTCAAGAACCTAGAGCAGAAACCTGACTACTGAGTCACAGTTCAGGTTCTAGAGCGTCCCTGAGTGAACAGAATCATTTAACCTCTTCTTTAAGTGAACAGTCGCCTCTCTCTCTCTGTATCATTTGTGTTTAAAGGTGAGACTGGAGAACCATTGCATATGATAATATGGGTGTGTGTGTGTGCATGTGTATGTGTTTGTGTGTGTTTGTGTGTGTGTGTGTGTGTGCGTGTGTGTATGTGTGAGATAGAGATCACAGATAAGATTATGAACTTGTTCCCCTCCACTGACTCTCCACTAGCTCACACAGAGAATGGATTAAACACTGAGCTCACACACACACACACACACACACACACACACACACACACATCAGCACTCAGAGCACACACACAAGCTGCTGAAAACTACTAACTCAGAAGCTACCTGAGGGTAAGGCACAGG
>JAOTRS010039668.1:0-10008 GCA_028565755.1 Dinotopterus cunningtoni
GACAAAAGTTGGTTGGTTGGTTGTTTAAGATTTTATTATTTATTACGCCCTGGGACCCTAGACCTGGGGACGTAACACATAGTAATTGGATTAAGTATTGCTTGTCATTTCAGCACCATTTCAGCACCACGTTGCTGTCCAAAGAGTAAATTGTAAAAGCCTTGACACACACACACACACACATGCACACACACACACACAAATACACACATACTATGTTAGAGTAAAATCTGCCACTTCTGAGTGGTAGAAATAACCCCATCACACAACATACTGTAGTCATTTCATATTTTTCTTAGAACAGAATGGCCAAATTTTATCACATACACTGATAATAATCTTACTTTATTCAGGTTAGAACAAAAGAGTGAGAGAAGTAAGATGATCTCTTTCTAAAAGACAGCATGACCGGTTTATTTTATTATTTATCTCTCATTCTAGCTTGCTGTTATGTCTGAGCTAACTTGTAACAAAGACAACGCTGTTTACAGTTGCTGTTGTGTGTGTGTGTGTCTTGGGTTTTTGATGTGCTTTGGCAGTCTAGCGTAATTAGTGGCGAGGAGACGCCCAGCACAAATCGTTACGGCCTTGATCGTTGTCAAAACATTTCCTACGGTGAGGGGACAATACCGCTAATTAGGTCTTGATTAACATCAGCATGATACACACCTGTGAGCACGTTTGTACACTTTTATCACAAATAAAGCCTTTTATAATGAAGTGAAGGTTATTCTTTTCTATGAGGTTCATGTAAATCAAAGCATTTTCTGTCCACTTAGAGCTTAGTGAAATCCTAATCTGCCATTTAAAAAATTGTATTTCAAGGTGTGTGTGTGTGTGTGTGTGTTAGTGAATGTGTGTATTCTGAGCATACATTATGGTTTGTGTGGGTGTGTGTGTCAGTGTGTGTGTATTCTGAGCATACATTATGGTGTGTGTGTGTGTGTGTGTTTTAGTGATTGTGTGTATTCTGAGCATACAGTACATTATGGTGTGTGTGTGTGTCTATAGTGAGTGTATTTATTCTGAGCATACATTAACATGTGTGTGTGTGTGTGTGTGTGTGTGTGTGTGCGTGTGTATGTAATCTGAGCATACATTATCGTGTGTGTGTGTGTGTGTGTGTGTGAGAGAGAGAGAGAAAGAGGGAGAGAGAGAGAGAAAGTGTGTGTGTGTGTGTGTGTGTGTGTGTGTGTGTGTGTGTGTGTGTGTGTGTGTGAGTGAGTGTTTTAGTGAGTGTGTGTATTCTGAGCATACATTATGGTTTGTGTGTGTTTGTGTGTGTGTATTCTGAGCATACATTATCATCTGTGTGAGTGTGTGTCCATCACACCTCTCTATCAGTAAACAGCACCCTGGTCTTTTGCCTCCCAGTGAAGAGTCAAACCATCTGCGATTGTGTTTGTGTTAGGCAAAGTGCTAGAGCCTTTCTCTTCCCCTGACAGGCAGCATCACAGAAAGAGAGAGAGTGCACTGCCGTCATTTGTGTGTGTGTTGCTATGTGTGTATGTGTGTGCGCGCGTGTGCGTGTGCGTGTTTGTGCGTGCCTGTGAGGCTGAGAGTCTGTTCATACTGAGTCTCTCAGTAGGGAGACCGGTCCTGCTTACTGCATTGAAATGGCTCTGCAATTTAGATTTTACAGCATGAACTCTGTAATACTGGTTTAACACGCCCTTGATGACTCCGAAACCAGCTACTAGTCTAAGCAGGCATTTATGGCATCATATGAGAGTCACCTTTAACATGAAAGTTAAAGAAAAAAAGAATCACAAAAATAAAAGTCAAATCTGTAAATGTGTTATCTAAATCATAACCTACAACCATAAAACATAAAAATCATTATGGAAATTGAAAACTTAAAAACTACAAGCTGCAACCAAACAGCTGTTTTTATTATGATTTCATCTGCTGATTTACATTTGTTCCTTTGATCCTTTTTGCTTTTACACTTCAGTTGCATTTACAAAGCTGAGGCTGGTGTTGCAGACAATTCTATTCCTATTTTCCCTTCATCGCAAATGACTCGTTAATATTTTATCATTGTGTCTTTTATTTTATAGCCATATTTTTTTATTAAAAATAGGTACATTTGATGTAATTCTAGATTTCACCCGGTTTTCAAAGTAAAAGCTAGAATTACATTTAATGAATTAATATATCTCGATTAGAGCTGTACATGCCTCATAATTTAGGGGATTTTCTTGTTCAGAAAGTAGCTTAGAGTGCATTTCAAAAAATTGTAATATAGTGGACAAGGTTTTTTTTTTAATTAAATATTTAGTATTTATTTTTGTTAAATATTTTTCATTAAAAATTTCAAGTCTCTTTTTGTTTGAATTTCAGCGATTATGGTTTAAAAATCTTATGAAAACCAGTATCTCAATGTACAGTCGTTTTTAAAAGTGGAAGTAACCCTCTTTTAATTCTATGTTTTTTTGTGTAAGGTCTCGGTATTAAGCAAATACAACCTCAAACCTCAAACTTGTGCTTCCATGTTCTTTTAGACAGAAGTGTGTTTCTCCTGGCAACCCTTCCAAGCAAACCATACATGATCAGTCTTCTTCTAATTGTGCTGTTATGGACTTTAACATGCTCAGTTAGGCCTGTAGGGTCTGATATGTAACTCTTGTATTTTTTTTTTTGTATTTCTCTGACCATTGTACAATCTGACCTTGGGGTGAATGTACGTACTGGGACGTCCACTCCTGAGAAGATGTCTTGAATGCTTTCCGCGTGTGAATAATCTTATGTGCAACAAAAAATGCTTCTCAAAGAACATTGCTTATGTCTTTCACTCTTGGCATTGTGTTAACACAGACCTGAATGCTCCAGACCAGCAAATTGCCAAAACATCTGCTTTTATAGAGATCTGCCTATCTGCTGATGATCAATTAATCAAGGGCTGCAACTTACCATTTTAATCCTGTAGAAAAAGTAAGTAAGTGCGTTTTTTTTTTTTTTTTTTTTTTTTTTTTGGTCCGATGTTGTATTTACTTAAAACTGAGATCTGCTACAATATTAATGTATAGCCTACAGTATAACTTGGTGCATCTTTAAATGTAACCACTCTATGCTACCACAAAAATCAAGGCAGTATTCTTAGACCCCTTTTAGTTGATGATTCCTCTTTATCTCTGTCTTTTATTAGATTTAACACCCCCCTCCCCTGCTTTATCTTCTCTTTCACGCTCTCTGTTGCTTTTCCTGTATGCGAGCATGCTATGTAAGGTCAGTGGTCATAAGGCTACATAAGTCATACTTGCATAAGGCCTTCACAGGGTGGTTAAAAAAAGAAATAACCGGAAGCATGGAATAGACACAGAAGAAAAAAAAGAAAGAGAGTGGGACAAGAAAGGAAATGGTAAAAGAAAATAAGAAGGAAAGAAGGACTTTACACAGTTCTGTCTCTCAGCTTACCCGTCAGTTTCTGTTATAATTAACACTCAGACATACTAATAATACCATGGTGTGTGTGTTGGGGGGTTGGGTCTTTTCATTGCCTGAGGAGTGGATTTATTTGTGTGTGAGTGTGTGTGCAGAAAATGAACTCACCCACATTCCGGTGCATGACTTGTTCTCTGAACTAATGTTAAGGACTTGAATGTGAGTTACTGTTTATTGTAACCATAAGTCCATAAACAGTTTTTTTTTAAGTACCATAAATTGACATCCTCTTACTTTGCAGCACTTGTGTGTATGCTGGTTACACAAAGAAGAAGAAGGTTAAGCACTGCTATCTGCAATATAAGTAATTAATCGCTACTGTTTAACTTTACACCCTCTTAGCCTTCTGTCTCAATTGCATTGGACCAACATTCCTTGTACTTATGCTGACTCTGGTCACTTGGTGATGTTAGTGACAAGCTTTCTCCAAGTTGTTTTTTTACTGTAATTCCCACCATGGAAAAGGGTCTCCAGAGTAACTGCATTAGAAATATGAAGCCTACTTCTACTGAGAGATTTCATACCAGCCAGCCTTTTGCTCTCTTTCATTAGTGTTCTTCGGCCTTTTCCACACTGGCACAGTCAGCTTAGGAGCAAAACTTATTTTGTCGATCAACACCACAGGATTTCCACTAAGTTGGCAGTCTTTTCTGGACATTTTCATTTAGTTTAGTGCACTTTCATTTCCTAGTCAGTAGCTGTTGCCTGGGTTCATGGACAGGATGATGTTCTACTGGACCTTTCTTCTTTCTTTTTCCAAGCCCACAGTCATTTCAGTCAAAAAAGCTCATACCTTTACCTGAACTTCCCATCAATAAAGCTTGACTGGTACAGTGATAGTATACAGTATGTTCAAGTTTGGTTGTCCTCCACAAAGGCCACACCACAGTGGGTCCAGCAGCTCCCACCAATGACAATTTCGTTCAATTCTACTTCATGTTCCACGTGACCTTACTGTAGAGCCAAAAGATCTTCTTTACATGCCATTTCAGCATTCCGAGCTACCTTTCTGCTTCATGGACACTCTTTTTGTTCTGCCTGGCCTCTTTCTTCCCCATCTGGAGCTCTTTCTGGGGTAGGTTGTAGTAATCATCATTCAATTCGATTTTATTGACAGTATACTGTATAGTGCTTTTAACAATGGTCATTGCCTCAGAGAAGCTTGAAAGAAACCAGACTTAACAGGGAACCCATCCCCATTTAGGTGATAACCATAGCAGGAATTATTTGCAAACATACTGTGTGTTAGAAAGCTGGAAGTTCAATATAACTGAAGATGTCTAAGTTAACATGGAGTCCAGTTCAGTTCGGCACCAGCATGGCACCAGGATGAGTCAGACAGGTGCAGAGGGCAGATGGGGTCTGGAAGTTTAGGAGCAACTTGTGTAGCTCCAAATCAACATGAAGCAGAATCCAGCTAGAAGTCGTCCTTCTCTGGGTGCCTCAGGATCCTCGCATGGATGGCCTTTGTCTACTGGAGCTGGCACAATCCCCAGATGCCTCAGATGTTTAGAAAAAGAAAGCACAGGTGGAAACGAATTAGCATAGGAGCTAAACCATTTAGAGCCTTGTCTGTACGTAATGCTAGTTTGTAATAACTGATGATGATATATAACTGGGTACCATTAGCATAGCAATAGAAACTAATCCTATGTCTTCTAATGATGTATCCCAGAGGAAGCATGTATATGGCGAACAGCAGAGGTCCTAAAACTGACCCTTGTGGGACCCCGTATTTCACTGGCATTACACCGGACAGTTCTCCATTTAGCTCTACAAAATGGTATCGATCAGACAGGTAGGATCTAAACCATTTTAATGCCCAGTACTGAGATGCAGCCTTGATCCGAAGCTAAAAACAAATCATTTTGCATTAACTAGTGCAATTTCTGTACTACGATGGGGCCTGAAACCTGCTTGAAATTCTTCAAAGATGTTGTTTTCCTGCAAGAAGCTGCATATTTGAGCTGACACCGCCTAATATTTTTTATATAAATGGAAGGTTTGAAATAGGTCTGTAATTTTTCATTATATTAGGGTCTAATTTAGGTTGCCCAATGTAAGACACCCAGACTTAGTCTGACCTGATTGAGTGTTAAAAACAATATCTGAATGTAGCAGTATTCCCCCTACCTCTGCAACAGTCTTCTTTGTATAGTAATTCCTGTCTGGCCTTTTGTCACTGCTGTCATGCAACATCATTGCTTGCGCCTTGCCTTGGATATCTGGTATTAATGACTTGTGGTTCCAGAGCTGTGAAAACTGATGGAGAAAAAAAATCTTGGCGATTGTCAGCTACTTACTCAGATGACTACTAAACCTTTTTTCCAAAACTTCAGCCTTTGTTAGGGGTACTCTTGTACATAAGACGTGACCACAGGAGTCTACCAAGGACCCCAAGCTCTGTACGACATTGTACCCAATGTCTTTCTTCTGGTTTCCACTTGGAAGTAAAAATTTCCACATGTCCTGAAGTACTGTAGTTAGACCTTTTCCTTGGGCAGGATATGCCAACAGCACCATCTCAACCAGCTCTTGTTCCATAGTTTTTAAGATCTTCTTTGCATATTCCTTTTTTATTTTTTTTTTTAAAGAAGTGAACATGTTCATTACAAATTGTGACTTTAGGCAGTCCACCCTGCTGTACTAAAGGGGTTAATAAACTTGTTGCTCAAAAAGAAAACTGGTAGGTCTCTTTACTGGAGTTCCACATCCAACAATGAGGCTGGTGCAAAATTGCTTTAAACTAGATTAATTTTTATCCTTTGGAACAAGGCACCCCTCTGCAATAAGCCATGTCTGTGTCAAACAGTTCCTTTTATGCCATCTTCAGCAATTTTCAAAGTTACCTTCTCGGTCACCTGCAAAGTTTATACACTTTGTATGGAATCCCGTTAGGTTCTGGTGCAGAGCTTGCTATTTCTCTTGCTATTTGTAAGATGTCATTGACATCTTTCCCTGAGCGTTCTCCTTCAAAATGGTTAGTTGGTTCATTGATGCTTTCCAAGTTTTTCCTAATTTCCCATGCACCTTTCCATATTAGTTTGTAAAATAACACTGTTGCAGTGTTAAGTCTGGTTTATTCCTTCTGCTTTTGTTAGTTTAGAAGCCTACTTATGTCTGAAACAAAAAGAACAAACTACCTGTAAGGGTAATGCCTATGGATTCAGACTTTTGTGCCTCTGTTCCTTACTGTATATACTCTTAACTTACTTTCAAACTGTTCAAACACCTACAGTAACAACAAAACCTGCAGCAACCAAAGTTCTTCCTGGATCTACTGTAAAGAAACACCCTGACATCCACACACACACACACACACACACACACACACCCTCTGCTTCAATGAAAAAAAAGCCTCTACTCATGTCATTTTCTTAAGCATTTTCAACCCAAAATGATAAACTCATACTTTATGGATCCCAGGAGACTTATATGACTTATACAAAATAAACAATAAACAGGTGTTAGTGATGTCTTGATCTTTTACACATAAATGTAAAAAAAAAAAAAAAAAAAAACTTTTCCACAGCCTCTATCATTACACTCTACAGTATGTACATACTTGGGGGATTTCTGAATCATCTACACTCATATCCTGAACCAGCAATCTTACAACCCTGAGGCAACGCTCATTCACATGAGCCATAGGATCTCACTCAAGCTCTCCATTTTATTTAGCTTTTCACATTTACATACGCTAACCTGAACTAAAGCTAAAGTAAAATGCACCAGTTTGAACCAGAGACTGTGACACTGGACAGCTGCACTACTGCAGTAGACTGGGTAAAAGAACTGATCCAGAACACCCTGTCTGAGGCTTGAACAAACCAACTTCAGGAACCACAACCCTACTCATTCTCCATTAAGGAACATGGAGAGCAGATAATACAAAAGTATTTGGCCAAACCTGTTAATTATTGAATTCATGTGTTTCAATCAGAACCCTTATTCCCAGTGAAGGGCAGTCTTAATGCTTCAGCTTACCAAGACATTTAGGCTATGCTTCCAACTTTGTGGCAACAGTTTGAGGAAGGCCCTTTTCTATTCTTTGTGCCCCAGTGCACAAAGCAAGGACTATAAAGATGAGTTTGGTGTGGAAGAATTTCCACACAGAGCCCTGATCCCAACCGCATTGAGCACCTTTGGGATGAATTGGAATGGAGATTGTGAGCCAGGCCTTCTCATCCAACCTCAGTGCCTGACCTCATAAATGCTCTACAGAATGAATGGGCACGGATTTCCACAGAAACATACCAAAATCGTGTGGACAGCCTTCCAAGAAGAGTGGAAGCTCTTAGAGCTGCAAAAGGAGGACAGACTCCATATTGAAGTATATGTATTTGAATACAATGTCATTGCAGATTTGGCCAAACACTTTTGTCCATATAATGTAAATGATTATTACTAATGGCTAAAAATCATAAACAAAGGAAACATTTGGTATTGTTTTGGGCTTTCCTCTCGTATTCGCATTTTGGCCAAATCCCAAACTTAGATTCTACATCCACATTGCACAAATCCACCTTTTTTGGTCAGATTGGAATAGCATGTCATGATGGGTTATATTCATAATTATAATTGACTTTTATCTAATGTGGACACATTTGTCCTTTAAAAAAGGCATACATGCACACAAGTCCTTGCTCGCACCATCTGGGTTAAAAAAGCCTAATTTCAAAGAATGGATGTTATTTCAGCAAAAATTGTTTGGGATTGTGCTCTAGAGGATAGTTGATTGATTGTATTTATTGAGGTCCAGAAGAAGTCACATTAGTTGTTTAAAAAAAAAGTCACATAAATCCACCCGTTTTTATTCAAATCACATAACTGCATATCAGATATGTATCCGATCTAGCAACATATACAAAAGTGACTCAGATCCTATCTAAAAAAAAAGTGTCACATTTGTGCATTCAGACAATCAGATTTGTGTCACATTAGGGTAAAAAAAATCGGAACTTCAGGCTGGTAATGTGAACGTAGCGAGACTTGTTCGATATTTTTACTGGAAGGGGACTGAATTAAATACTAGTGAATTTAAAGTGTGAGCATTGTGGGAGATTTCAGGAGGAAACAACTCTGTGGTTAAACAAAGGAATCTGATAAAATTTCTAAACTTTATAAGTATGAGTAATCTTTATAAGCCAAAATAATGAAATATATTAATCAAACAAACAAACAAAACCAAAAAAAAAAGGCGGATCTCCTGCACAAGTGCTGACGCACATTTCCTTTGTTATTGGTTTAAAGACAACTTTGAGCCAAATAAGGACAAGAATTCAATCTGTTTTCCGATCCAAGACATCTGCTTGCAGAGCACTTCACATCGTTTGTGCAATAAAGTCTTTATAAATATAGTAAAACGTATAAAATGACTGTGATTTTTTAGCTTTTGGATGTAGAAATTCATGTTGGTATGTATTTCCATCGCTTTATGATCATAATAAACATTTTCATTTCCTCCATAAAGACAGAGTTGATCAGCAGGGAAATAACACCGTTATCATAAAGACAGAGATTAAAATGATGTACAGATACACACAGTGATGAGTGTATATGTGTGTGTGTGTGTGTGTGCGCGCATGGGTGTGAAACCTGACCTTTATGATTCTGTCTCTTTTGTTCATCCGAGCACCCATCCTCCTGAGCATCCATTCTCTCGGCTCCACACTGGTGCAGGAGGTGTTCCCCATGGTATGTGTGTGTGTGTGTGTATATTTGTGTGTGTATGTGTGCTTGATTACAACCAATAAGTAACATAAGAAAACACACAAGTAAGGAGGGCGTCCTTAAGTGTTGCAATATTTTTTTCCCAACATTTTACAACTTCATTTTTATAATCAGGTTATAAAAATGGTGTATTTTTTGTGTGTGTGTGAAAATTTTCTTGCTCTTTAAGGGCAAGTTTACACTAATTTCCTCAGTCTCACACACTGCCCTTTGAACCGCTTCTGTACAGCTGTGTTACAGTTTACAGCTTTCAGGAGAAAGATTTTGTGTGTGTGTGTGTGTGTGTGTGTGTGCGTTTGTGTGTGTGAGGAACGGCAATGGAATACATGGTTGTCAAAGAATTGTTGTCATAGCAACAATCATTCTAGGCAATAAGCAGGCGTTTGTTCCTGCTGAAGTAGACACCACAGGATGCTGATGTTTATAGAGAGGAGTTCCCTGGATTTTTAACAATCCTTTTTCTTATCAGTTAAGTTCTTATCAATGTCACGTGATACCTCATTGCAAAACGTCCACAAGCAAGCACTTAACGTTACATCTATAGTAAAGGTCCTTTACCTGCTTCTCTTCTTTGACTTTGTCAGCTTTACCTCTAACTGTTACAGACACTTCTACAAATGCTAATTAAAATCTCCTTATCTCCTTAGAAATCAATTACTCAAACTTTTAAATTATGGAGCGTCCATGTGTAAGCTGTTCCCATAGAAACAATAATGTGAAAAATTAGAAAAAAAAAATGTAAGTTTGGTTTGAATTAATGGCAATAAAAAGTAAACATATTCTGACCATTTAAAACCAAGAACTCAAAGGCACAAATATGTTAGCGTGTTT